>JARWKJ010000008.1:3441805-3479305 GCA_029959095.1 Rhinichthys osculus | reverse complement strand
TTGTTTCATTTATATATAATTTATTTGTAAATATATTATTATTATTATTGATATTTATCATTTTAATAAATAATTAATGCATTTTAATAACTATTTCATTTAAAAAATATATATAATTTTTTATTATTTATTATTATTTTTTAAAATAATTATTTGTATTATCTATATATTATATTATATGATTAATTAATTGTTTTATTTACTTTATTAAATTAATGAATTGCTTTACATCAACTCACGAACCCCCTGCAGTTCCGTCATGAACCCCCAGGGGTCGTGAACCCCAGTTTATGGAATCGCTACACAACAAACAGCACATGAGCCCATGTGTTCAGGGACCGGTCACCTCTTGGGCGGCTGTGTCCCAGGCTTATGGTTCATGCTACTCTTTTTCTTGATGAGCTTCTCGACAGCGTTGGGTCGCACAATGGGCCGGACCAGGTGGCGTTTGTACGTGCCGGGGTGCTTCTTCTCCACCGCCTGCTCCCTCCTGCAGGAACACATGGGGTACGTTCAGATCTCACAGGCAAACATTCAGGTCTGTGCTAGAGGATTTCACTGAATGATCATTGTGTGCTCGTTCAGTGAAAATGTGGGTCATGGATATTCTGGCATGAACTGCACGAGCCGGGTCGAGGTTTAAGCAGATTAGATTTAATTACAGTTTCAGCATTCAGGCACACACGGGGTCAGAGTTCAGAATCATTACAGCCTTTCATGAGTAATTTCATGCCAATAAACGGAGAAACCCAAGAGAGAGAGAGAGAGAGCACAGACACACACACACACGTTCAAAACTACCATATACTATCATACGACTGCAGTGTACAGAATGCTTGCTTACAGTGTAAAGTACGCACAGTTTCTGTATGCATGCAATATTCAGTTGATCTACTGTATGTGTTAAAAATAGCAGATCACACAGAGTGCAGTATTGTATCCCACAATGCAATGTGCAAAACCTGACCTTCCATTTCCAGTGTGATGAATGAATAAAGTAATATCAGCAGTGATTTTTAACATCTCTTACTGGATGCATTTTTTTATTAGACTACCAATAGTAATTCTAGCAATTACCAATTAAAAACACAAATTGAATAACCAGATTAATTTATAAGATTATGGCAACTAGTTTCTTTTTAAGATGTTTACACTTCAGTTCAGTCATAAAAAATGCATTAGAGCTTGATTCATTACTGTGAATTAGTTCAAAGAATCAATTCAGAGATTCATTTAAATCACTCAAATAAAAAAAAATAAAAACAGCATTTAAATTTTTTTTGGTCAATATATGTAAATATTGCGGTTTATGACTGTGTATTGTTATATTGGTGCATAAAAATGAATAAATATGATAGTTCCTTGTGTTCACTTAGCGAAAACATGCCTTGATTATTTGAACCAGATTTTTACTGTGAGGAATAATTGGTTGAAATGAGCGAACAAAAAAAGTTTGAGAACTCACTTGAGCAGCTCTTTCTCTCGCACCTCCAGCTGTAGCATGATAGCGCTGAGCTCCATGTACAGGTTATTGGCCCGCTCCAGTTTCCTCTCATAATGCTCTCGGATGTCCAGAGCATGTCTGAAAGACACAGAGACCACAGTGAGAACGGAGACACACACACACAGTAACAGCATGAGGTGTTTCTGTCCTCTCTCGTCTCACTGACCGCAGCTCGTCTCTTCTGCGGCGGATGAGCTCCTCGTCCAGGCGATGGATGCAGGTTCCTTCACTCTTGATCTTCTCGAAATGCTTCTTCACCTCTTCTCTCCAATTCGCCTGTCACAGACAGTGTTATTGTTAACTAAAACATTCAAAATCAGCTTCACTCATTGAAATTAATCTTAAAATTTAAGACAAACTTGAAATGAAAAAAAATGTAAATGCGAAATTCTGACTCGGCAACTAACTGAAATAAAAATAAGTCAGAATTAAAAACACTAAAATTGAAATATATTAAAGCTAAATAAAATTATTTAAAAACTAAAAAAAGTAATAAAAATTATAAAAGCACATAATATCAAACTAAAATGAATTGAAAACAGAAAATAGATGATTCAAAACAATAATACTAAAATAACATTGGTCACAGACACACACATTTTTATGATCTATGGAAGGGAATCATAAAAATAAGTTTTAATAACTCTTTTAGTAGAAGAATCGAACCAGAAAATGAATATTTTTGACTGATTCATTACAAAGAACTGACTCGTTCATGAATCACAACCATTTTCACGCTGCATGTTTGTCGTAGCAACCAATTTGTAAATTTAGTTCAGAATCATAAAACAATTAGAGAATTAAGAAACAGTTGGACAAGTGCTTCATGTTTGTTTTGCCCTCCTCCACTACTGAAGACGGCAGTGATACCTCTGGATGACTCAGTGACTCCTCTAGATGGACTACTGTATGCAGACATCAAGATTCCCTCACCTGAGATTTGAAGTATGTCTCCTGTGGCGTCCCGAGCAGATCAGCGGAGGCGATGTCTAGATGTAGAAGGATCTGCCTGAAGGACGGCCGGTTTCTGGGTTTGCCCTGCCTGCAGGTACAAGAACAACATCTCAAACAACCAATAAAACCATGTTTTACAGAACACTCGCATATACTTGGTTCTGATTGGTCAATCACAGCAAATCCAGAACAATCCATCAAACACCCTAGCAAGAGAGACTGATTTGCCTTAAATCTACTTCAGTAGTTTTCAACTACTTCAAAAAAATTTCCAGGCTTTTATTTAATTAAATCTAGTTTTATAATTGATTTTCTACACAGCTACTGTAGTTTCACTTGATAATCTTTCTTCTTACATAGTATATAAACAATTGATTTCACTCAACTTGTACTTTATGTCTTTCATTTTTATAGCTTAATTTGGTAACACTTTATTTTACAGTGTCCTTGTTACATGTTACATGTACTTCCCATAGTAATAACAGTAAATTATGCATACCGGTAATTACATGCAACTAACCAAATCCCAATAGTAGTTGCTTAATATTACTCAGTACTTACATATATAATTACACTGTAACAATGACACCTTAAAATAAAGGTGTAACCCTTCATTCCATAAACAACAGCATAAAGTTTTCCATTATAAATGCAGCAGATGCACAGATGAAGGGATATATTTTCTGTAGATGACGTGGAGTCTCACCAGGTCTGTTTCATAAGGATCTTGAATCCGTCGGGACACGTGGACGGCACAGGCAGATGGAGGCTGTTACTCCCCACACCCCAGATAATGGCGGAGGAGTCCACGTCTTTATAGGGGATCTCGCCGGTCAGCAGCTCCCATAACACCACACCAAACGACCTGCAAACACACAGGTACAACAATCTAAAGTCTGGGGTCGGAAAGAATGTGTAATGTTTCTGAAAGAAGTCTCTTCTGCTCACCAAGGCTGCATTCATTTGATTAATAATACAGTAAAGTTGTGAAATATCATTAAAATTTCAAATAACTGTTTTCTATGTGAATATAATGTAAAATGTAATTTATTCCTGTGATCAAAGCTGAATTTTCAGCATCATTACTCCAGTCTTCAGTGTCACATGCCTTCAGAAATCATGCTGAGGATTTGCTGCTCATGAAACATTTCTCATAATCATCAGTGTCTCATAATCATCAATATTTTTATGGAAACCTTGATAATTGTTTTTTTTTTTATTCTGAATATAAGAATAGGACAGCATGCATTTAAATATAATCTTTTGTAACATTATAAATGTCTTTACTGTCACTTTTGATCAATTGAATGCATCCTTGCTGAATAAAAGTATTAATTTCTTTAAAAAAAATGTACGATGTATTAAAGCATGATTCTGAATAAATTAAAAATCATATTTTTTGTTGTTTCAAATAGAGATCACTATATTCCCACGAGTCAAAGTAATTTCAAAAAGTAGGTTCTGACAAAATGTTAATTGCTGCAGTCTATTTTAAAATATTTAATTCACTTGAAAGAATTTTTTTTTTTTTAATCGTTTGAATGAATGATTCAATGACTCGCTCATAAAGATCTCACTTGTTTTATTACTGGATGAATCAGTGTTTTTGAACAAATCTCTTCAATTAATGATTCAATGACAAATACATTTTTTAACAGTCACTTGTCTCCATCTACTGGTGTAAAGATGTAATTCCATGTCATTATTTGAAGCGCCAAGAGGCCTATTTCACAAGATGGCCCCCCAGACCGGAAGTAGGGTAAACTCTTTTCCGGTGAAAGCGTTAGCAGTTACAGTCGGAGGACAAATGCGGAAACTATAAGCGGTTTAGTCCTGTTGCTTACCTTTTTTTATGGTGTTTATGTCAACCCAAAGAAGAAACAACCCTATTTATCACTTCACAGCTTTCCGTGTCTTACGGGTTTTCATGGAACAACTGGGGAGACGTTAAATCACGCCAGACACAGACGGCAAAAAGACTTCTGGTCGTGCCGCCCGCCCGAATCGCCATTCATTTTCAAAATGGACTTTGAACAGCTTGTTTTCTCTCCCAGTCATTCATATAACGTTATCTGACAAAAGTAAGAATATCAGATGTTGTCCGTTTTGTTGATAGTTTTCAGGGAGTTGTGAAAAGATCGAAATTGGACAAATTCTTGACGTTTGCTTAGTGCTTACATAAAAAAAGTTCCATTCATTTTTGACATGACACTTGATGACTAAGCTCACATTTAACGTTAATATATCGAAAAACAATAAATAAATAAATTGAAATGATGTCTGATTGTAGGCTATGAGTTAAATCTAGTGGCTTTTGTTAAAAAAAAAATCATGTTATTAAGTGTTAGTCCAGGAGATTGCAGCAATCTTCCACTACTAGATTATGGCTCCTTTTTCATGTTACCATGAATGAAACTAAGAATTGTACATCTTTACAGTGAATTTGACCTAACGTTGCTAGTATGTCTAATAATGAAATTAAGGCAAATAAAAAAATATTTAGACTAAAAACATAAATGAAGTGATTGATTTTACATGTTTAAAAAAAATCATGTTACAAAATAATATTTAACTGTCTGGGGTCCCCTTATGAAAAGAAAATATTCCCTATATGAATGATCAATATATGAAATGGTTTAACAGTATATTTGAAAACATACAGAATAATATATGGTGATAATATATTACAATATATTGAATGAAACATGTCATTCAAGTCACTTTTTGCATAGAAACAAGTCATTTTCATATATTTAAAAATGTGAGAATATATTTACTAATATATAATGTAATTTTATATTCAGTAATACACTAAAAAATATATACAGGGATTAAAGTTATCCGTCGCTACGATGGACTTCCGTTAATATCAGGTTTCCCCCTGTCCTTATGTCTTAAATCACCCTTTTCATTATTTTAAGGCCGTAAATATGCTTATATTTCTCAAATTGTGTAATAAATGTCTTAATTTTAGTTCGAATGGGTCGGAAAGACGAGGTGTTCACCCGCTTAGGGAGATGTGATCAAAGCCTGGACTGGAGCAAAAGCCGTTCCTCTCTGCACAGAAGCGTTCTATTATCACTCCGCTCCTGATCCACTCCGGGTTTTCCAGTCCCACTCACGGGAAAAACTGCTCCGTGTACAGAAAACAACTTCTACAAACAATTTTAATTTGCCAACAGGTAATAATAATAAATAAAAGTGCATGACGTGCAAATCGGGTAACAATCAAGTGCAATATAAACATGTTTTGTCAGGGCATCAGTCCCGAACCGGCATCAACACTCCATTTCAACATCTGCTTCCTCCTTCACACACGCCTGGCGTGATTTAACTTCTCCCCGGTTGTTCCATGAAAACCCGCAAAACACGAAAAGCTGTGAAGTGATCAATAGGGTTGTTTCTTCTTTGGGTTGAAACATAAAAAGGTAAGCAACCGCTTTTAGTCTCCGCATTTGTCCTCCGACTGTAACTGCTAGCGCTTTCACCGGAAAAGAGTTTACCCTACTTCCGGTCTCGGCGGCCATTTTTGTGAAATAGGCCTAGTAACTTTCAAAAGGTGATTTACTGTATTTTGATCGCTACCGTAGTCATCAGTGTTTATATCCGTATTATAAACTTTTATTCCAGTACTTCTGTGACATAGAAATAACAACAGGCCTTCTGTGATGAAAAGACTGTGAAGCCGTTTCATATCTATACATGACAACTGCTCTCCGGATCAGCGGCAGCACGAGCGCGGATCTGAATGTTTCGGTGTGATTGTCAAAGGTTTAATAGACACTGTCATTTAGGAATAAGATTGCGTGGGTGTTTGAATCGAGAACGCGATCTTTAAGCGATTAATCGTGCAGGTCTACAGTGTATATAGCATACAGTATATGCAGAAGACTCTTATATCACACTCAAACATGTGTGAATGTCACTGCATTAGTTAACACTCACCAGATGTCAACTTTCTCCGACACCGGTTCATTCCGGATCACTTCGGGGGCCATCCAGGCTACCGTACCCGCAAAGGACATCTTCGTACTCTTGTCACTGAGCTCTTTAGATGTTCCAAAGTCTGAGATCTTCACGCCATCATTCTGAGTGACTAGCACACTGCAAAAGAAAACACACACACACAGAGTTAAGGTGGAAAATTTGCACATACACATTCAATCTATGGATGGGAATCATAAAAAATTCAACAGTTCTGGTTATGATTTCAACAATTCATATTTCTTAATGGTTTTATTAACAACTCTTTTAGGACTTTAGAAGAATCAAACCAAGAGCTAACGAGTCTGAGACTGATTTGAGTCTTTTTTTACCAATTCATTATAAAAGAAAGAGTCTGAACTGAGGCTTACTTTGGTAATAATGTTTTTAAAAACAAAATAATGTTTTGTGTAAACTCGCTTTTTCAAAAAATTCCACAAGTGACAAACACATTTAAATGTGGAATGATTGACATTGTGATATCAAAAGTATTGGAGTGTAAATGCAAACTAAATGTAATTTGTTTCTTTATACTTTGAAAAGGTCAAGTGAAAAGTTAATAATAAGAACAAAGTAATGTTACTTAACTTAAAAATACTTAAATATACTTAGTTTTTAAACTTAACATTTTTATTTTTTGAAAGAGTCTCTTCTGTTCACCAAGGCTGCATTTATTTGTTCAAAAATAAAGTAAAAGCAGCAATATTATTACAATTTAAAATAATCTTTCTATTTGATTATATTTTATTTCTGAAGGATCATGTGACACTGAAGACTGGAGTAATGATGCTGAAAATTCAGCTTTACATCACAGGAATAAATTACATTTTACACATTTATTCACATAGAAACCAGCTATTTTAAATTGTAATAATTCACAGTTTTTTCTGTATTTTTCATCCAATAAATCACAGCCTTCTTTCAAAAATATTTAAAAAACATAATTATTCAAAACTTTTGAATGGTAGTGTATACATATTATTTATCATCATTAATAATTAACTTATTTAATTTATGTCATATTTTTATTTTCAAATAGTTCAATAAAATAGGTGAATAGTAAAATAAATTCAATAGTTTTTGTTATGGAACCAAATTGGTATGGAGAACTGTGAAACTGTACTGGTATTGGCTCCAAATACTGAAAAGTTGGTATTGTGACAACACTTTATTGAACTGAGGCTGATAAATCTCACTTTGGAGACTTGAGGTCTCTGTGGATGATCTTGTGGAGGTGCAGGTAGTTCATGCCACTGGCGATCCCTGAAGCCCAGTCCACCAGCAGTCGTGGAGAGATCTTACGGCCGGCCCTGAGGACCTCGTACAGCTGCCCCTGTGCACAATACTCCATGATGATGCAGTAACACGGCGCCTGCGTGCACACACCCCTGAGAGACAACACGACAGCAAGCTTTAGTGTCAAACACACTGACGTTCAGGGGAGGGGATGCGCGGAAATATTAAGTTAAGAAATTTTTTTAGATTAACTCCAAGAAGTTCCTAAATATGGAAGCTTGTTCCCACTGCCACTGAATGAAAAATAAAAAAGGTAATTGCGACTTTTTCTCTCACAATTCTGACTTTTTTTCCAACAATTGCGAGTTTACATCTCGCAATTCTGACTTTATTTCTCAAAATTGCGAGATGTAAAGTCAGAATTGCGAGATATAAAGTCAGAATTGCGAGATATACAGTAAAGTCAGAATTGCGAGATATAAAGTCGCAATTACGTGTTATAAAGTCAGAATTACGAGAAATAAAGTCAGAATTGATTGATATAAAGTCGCAATTGCGTGTTATAAAGTCAGAATTGTGAGATATTAACTATTCTGAGGGGGAAAAAGTTGAGTCTATTTTCCCCCTTAGAATAGGCCTGATAACTCGCAATTTGCGAGTTTATATCTCACAATTCTGAGAAAAGATTTCAGAATTTCGAGATATAAACTCGCAATTATGTGTTATAAAGTCAGAATTGCGAGATGCAAACTCGCAATTGTGAGAAAAAAAGTCAGAATTGTGATTCGCAATTCTGTCTTTTTTTTCTCGCAGTTGCGACTATTTCTCATAATTGCGACTTTATATCTCGCAATTGTGAGATAAAAAGTCGCAATTATTTTATTTTATTTTTTTATTCAGTGGCAGAAACAAGCCTCCATACCTAAAGGCACGTTCACACCAAGAACAATAGCTATAAAGATAACGATAAGTATATTAGAGTCCACGTCAGCGAACGATGTTCTGTCTAAGCACGTGGTGCAGTCTTGATGTGTTCTGATGCTTTAATGCTCAAGCTCTTTAAAGCAGGATGGATTTTGATTGGCTGTCAATGTTTTTAAATCGATCATCAGCTGGAATAAAATAATTCTGAAAGTGATTCCAATAACAGTTTCTCTGTGCCATTATCGTTAAACTTTGGCTATGTTTAGAATGATTTTAGAACTACATCGGTATCATTATCGTTATAGTTATTGTCCTTGGTGTGAATAAGTGCAATTCTTAAGTTCTCAAATATTTTCTTAAGCACATTTTTTAAGAAGAAAATGACAGGCTCTGGCATTTTCCCAAGACTAGATCAACTCAAAAAAAGAAAGTAAAACACATCAAAGGCCGTGTTTTTGCACTGTCTGCAGATTAACGTCATAATCATAACAAGCGTGCAGACTGTTTTCATTACGACAGTTCAGCACTTCGGTGTCGTGTTTTTAATGTGCCATGCCTTTTAAATCGTTATGCGACTTGTTTTTAATGTTAACATCATCATCACTGGTGTGCCTCCAGAGAACTCGTGCACATCATATTATATGTAGTTAGTGTTAATTACAACACTTAATTTGGAACAACTCAAATTCATAAAACATCTTTACCTTTGAGGATTAAAAGTGATAGTTCACACAATTTTTTATTTTTTTATTCACCCTCGAGTTGTTGCAAACCTTTACGAATTTCTTTCTTCTGCTGAACACAAAATAAGATATTTTGAAGGATGTTGGTTGACCCAATTGACTTTCATAGTATTTTTTTCCATACGATCTATGGAAATCAGTGGGGTCCATCAACTGTTTGGTTCAATATTTCTACCCGTATCTTTTGTGTTCGGCAGAAGAAAGAAATTCATACAGGTTTGGAACAACTTGACGGTGAGTAAATGATGACATTTTTCATTTTTAGGTGAACTATCCCTTTAAGACAAGTTAGAGGTTATCCTAACTTTAAGCAGTTAAGGAGATTCGTTTCAAGACTTTTATCATAAAAAAAAAAAAAAAAGAAGTAAATATAATTTTTGCGCAACTTTTCATGTTAAAAATACCTGTTTTTCTATCCTATACATGCTTAAAGAACTGCCTGTTGGGCTGAATGAGCCCTTCTCTGCGCACTGAGATTGCCTCTATAATCCTGTACAGTAAAATATATAAGAGGGATTCGGGCTCGAATTTGAGACTGGGCGTGACGTCATGCGGCTATGTCTCGTAGGATTGTGTATTCGCTGGCGCCGCCATTTTCCGCATCAGCGAAGACAACTCGTGCGTCAAAGGTAGAAGATGAATTCAAAGAGACCGGCTTGTAGTCCATTCCAAACCCCAACGCAAACTCCACGTAAAGTAAAGAAAAGAAAAATTTTGTCTAGTGCCACCAAAAGGTCCAAATTGGAGTCAGACAGGCGTCGGAGTAAGACGAGAGTCAACCTCGGGAAGGCATTCAGCAAATGGAGAGATCTCCGGTCTGCTCTTGGTCTCAAACGGGATCCTCAGTAGGCTTTTTTCTTGATAAAACGGTAAGATATAGCCCAGTCTCTAATGTTTGATACGGCCGATCTATGTATGACAACAAATGACGATGCGTAAAATGTGTAATGCTTTAGCGTAAGCTAGATACATGTACAATCAGAATTGGTTGCAGTTTCGCTTGTCGCCAGAGGGGGCGTAGTTCTGCAAAAACTCAGAGACTTGCGTTTTGCACCTTTAAGTAAGGTCCGGCCCCTGAATTCAAAACTAAGCATTTATCGCAAGTATCTGGTCCTGTAAAGTGGGCATTGACACTGTGACCTACTTGAAGCTGATGACGTTGGGGTGCTTCAGTTTTCGGAGGTGTTTGATATCCGTCTCCTTCTGCTCGCGGACTTTCTTGATGGCGACCTCTTCGGAGTGAAACTTCCCGAGGAACAC
The DNA here is from genome assembly GCA_029959095.1 of Rhinichthys osculus. NCBI lineage: Eukaryota > Metazoa > Chordata > Actinopteri > Cypriniformes > Leuciscidae > Rhinichthys > Rhinichthys osculus. The sequence goes on along the minus strand of JARWKJ010000008.1, from coordinate 3,468,700 downwards.
GGCGCCCTGAGCTCCACTTCCCAGCCACTGCAGCTCAGAGATCTCCTCGAACGGCACCTCCCACATGTCTACTGACCAATCAGAAAGCACCGGGAACACGGTATCAAAACACAAATCAAAACCACAGCAAAGATCAACAAAACATCAACTGTAGAACTGGTTTATTTTATTTTTGAACAATATCAGAAAATACGATTCATATAGTGCAACAATAAAACTGATACATCTCTTGGTGGAAATAACATCACAACATTTATCTCCATCAAGAAGTGCATAATTTTTTGGTCAAGATCTTGTATTGTCAACGCAAGAGTCCAGCACTCTGTAAAGCCTCCTCCAGCACATCCCAAAGACTTTTAATAAATTTAAGGTCTGGACGATTTGTAACAGTTCTAGGTTGAATTCACTGTTAACTAAAACAGGGATGTGAGCTGGAGCTCATTGTATTCATCTGTGGTTTGGCTTTTTGAGGGGAAATAGTTTTTTTCTTTGCCACTCATTTCTAATTGAGCAAATGCTAAATAAGTCTTGAGACAAGTTTCTCTATTGGACTGTTTTATGATAAGTGCGCGTGGGAATTACCAATGGAATATATTGACTGAGTTTGTCGTCTTTGAACTGCTTAAACCTGTGGATCTTCCCGTGGATGTTTACTGACTGAAATTACCGTGGCGTCATTGACTCTGAGAACGCTGGACTCATTACAACATTGGAGGCTTATAACTTGGAAACTAAGGTTTTTCTATCACGCAAACTTTTAAACTGATTTGTACATACGGGTGCTGTTGTGGAGGGTGAATACGTTTGTTGTTACTTGTGTGGCACTTAAATATAATCACTGCAAAAACTCCCAAGAAAGAGACCCCCTTTTTCCCAAGAAAATATTTTAGGGCCCCCCTTCACATTTAATGATATTATCGCTCTTGTAAGCTTGCAGCAAGGATGACAATTTTTTTTTTTTTTTTTTTAAACAAACGGTATGTTTATGCACAAATAATAGCCTATAATATTGAAAATACAATAACAAAAACATCAGTAGGCCCTTTGTAATTTAAAAACGTAAGCCTAGGAGAAGCCTATATATCGGCCCTATTTGAAATGCAAAAACAAAAATATTCACACTGGTGTGCAGGTAAAAAAAAAGAAAGAATAAAGGCTATTACTAAATGACTGTTGTCTGGGGCCTCAATACTTGCATGTTATTTGTGAGGCTTTATTTTTTACGCTTTTGGCGCTATAGCGAGCGATAATAAACTTGCATTTATTAACAGAATAATGCATCTTTCGGAAGAACATTGTAGCCGGAACTACTTCTCTCAGTGTACGTCTATGATGAGTCACGCAGGCACTGGGCTACTCCGCAGCGGCAGCGATCCGAACCAGTGGAAAATAGTCCCAATGTAAACACTTATTATAGGTGTGCCATAGTGCTTCAGGATAAGACAAAAACACGGATTGGAAAATGGATTCATGATGAACTCGCTCATTACATACATTTTGTAAATTTTGAACAGAAAAAAGTTAAAGTCCCCGTGAACCGGAAGTTGCAAACGACTTTTCTCCAGTGTTGTGACGCATTTCCGAGAGAAACGTAATACTAAATGAGGCAAAATAGTGGGCGTGGCTTTTTTTCCAACTAGCACCTGATTGGATCTAGAAAAGTAGGTGTTTTCATTCAGCCTGTCTATTGTCAGTTGGAGGGGCGTGGTTACAGATGTTAAGACGACGCGCAAACCGTCAAACCTACGTCATCAGGGAAGGTCCTCCAACGCAGAGGGGAGGGGAAATTTCAGATTTTGATTAAAGATTACGAAACCAAAAAAAAATTTTGTGTGGATTGACTTGCATGGATGAATTGTTCACCACAAAACGATCAATTTAGGCAAACAAAGTAAGTATGGTCAATTTTGAATTCATGGGGACTTTAAGGACTTTTATTTAATGCTCATAGCTCAAACCTTTCAAAATATGACGCGACCCCCCACAGAGCTCGCTGAGGCCCCCTTGTGGGCCACGACCCCCCTGTTGGGAACCGATGCCCTACATCTTTAAAGTGACTTTAAAGTGAATTTAATATGGTATGTTACAAATTCATGTGTGAAAATGATTCCTTTTGCTCCCTCCAAACCATTCTTTCACAATATGAGCATGATGTTTTTTTTGGAAGGGCAAGAAAATAAAATCAAGCCCTGAACGTACTCGCCACTAACCTTGCTGCTGAAGTTTGTACTCAGTCGAGTAAGTCTTCCCGATGATATTCCACACGGGTCTCAAACATCCAAACAGCCCCTCCAGGAACCCTCCGTTCACCGGCCCGGCTCTATGAAAGTGCAGTTTGATGTCGTCATGCGGGAGGTGATGCGTGCCGTTCCCGCTGTGCTCCACCGGACACCCGCTCTCCTCGTTCTTCTCCTCTCCGCCGCTTCCACAGCCTCCCTGACCGCAGGACCCCGGAGACTCGGCCTCCTCGTGCTCCTGCAGCTGAAGCACGCTGTTTTCGAAGTGTCCCTGTTCCCGCGTGGAGTCCTCGCTGAGAGCGGTGCACGGAGGACTGATCCCGCCTGGTTCCTCGTCTCTGCACGGGATTGAGAGCTGCTGAAGAGGAACGGGAAGAGTTGTGGGAGGAGCGAGGTCTGAGATGATCTGTGGAGGAGAAGGTGGAGGAGGCAGAAGAGCCTGAGGAGAAATGTTGCTGCTGGTTTTCTTGATTGAGTCTCCGACGACCGTGAGCTTGAGCTCTTCCTTCAGCTTCCCCACTAGCAGACTGGGACACGATGTCCAGGACAGCACCTCCGGGGAGCTTCCCATGGTGCCGTGCATGGGCAGACGCCCTCCTCACCCGACGGGAAATGAGCGGCGAGGCGTTTCGGATGACTTCTGTTTGGGTTTATGACACACCTGCAGGAGGAAGACAGAGAGAGAAGCGTGTCAGGACATTTTTTTTACTTTAACCCTCTGGGGTTGTTCGTTTAACAGTCACACTTGGGGTGTTCGGGTCCAAATGGACCCAAAGGGCAGGATTCATATTAAAAAAAAAAAAATCATAATTTTTTTTTTTTACTTGTTTTTTATAATATTTTTTCTTTTCTTTTTTAGTGTTTTGAGATAATTTCAAAAATAAAAATGATTTATAATTAATATTAATGCAATAATTATGACCCATTTTTTCCCCATTGAATATAATATATATGTATATATATTTTTTTAATTTAAAGCTGTATTTCATTTTAGAGTCAAGCCTAGGCCTCATGAAAGCAATTTTTGAAATGAGATGGATGCCATCTGGTGGACAAACTGAGCATTTTAAAAATTCAAAACCCATATGTAATCTGAATTTATTAGTGTGTATGTGTATAAAAGTGTGTGTGTGTGTGTGTGTGTGGATGTGTCTGTTTTGCACTCTTGATGTTTTATAGATTCACCCCTTCACTGTTGTGTGCTTTTTTTCTGGATCGTGGCTGATTTGTAGATTGTACGCACAAAAAAACTCTGTATTTTCACATTTTTGCCAATTTCCCATTCATTTCCTATGGGGGTCCATTTGGAGTGAGTGTGACTATATTTTTTTACAACCACTTAGACTATTCAAATCCTGTCCCCAATTTTTTTTGGGTGTTCATATACCAAGTACCAACAAAGTCACCAAATTTCGGACCATTCCGATAAAGCTATGATTAAAAAAAAAAAAAATTATTTAAATGCTTCGGGTCCATTTGGGCCGAACAACCCCAGAGGGTTAAACAAACTGTTTTTAAAACTGGTGCATTAAATAAGACACTGAAAATAACCCACACACATCGAGACATCGAGTGCATAGGACATTTCTAAAGTTGTACAATTTTGTAACATTATAAATGTCATTTTCGATCAATTTTAATGCATCCTTGCTGAATAAAAATATTAATTTCTTCCTCTTTTCTATAAATAAATAAATGTTTTATTATGGATTTTGTCTGGGATAACCTTCTGTGAAGCATGCATGCGATTCTGCATTAGAATTTAGACACATTAAGACACCTACAGATGTGTGTGTAATGAATTTGTGAAATATAAATAAACGTTTTAAACAGCAACTACAGCTCTGACTGCTAAATACAGACTGAAACAGTTGATCATTTTAATTTCCAATCTCGTTCCGCACACAGCGGGAGAGAGGGATTGGAGGCATTTGCATTAATGATGATTATCTCTTTAAAGAGAGAGAGATTCCGGGAAGCCGTGGTTGTGATCCGGCCTCTGTTGATCGACTGTGTTAGTGCAGCTCTGAGATTAAAGCAGAATGAGTATTAGAAGCTCTGAGAGAGAAACATCTGGCACACATCGCTCGCAGCCCACCATCATTCACACACACACACACACGATAATCTGCTGCTGTAGTTACGCAAGACCAACTCTCCCAAAACAGGAATCATTTTGGTTGCATTAGTGTCTGAAACAGAGGTCAGTGACCTCTGTGGCCCCGTTTACACCTGGTATTAAGATGCGTTTCGGTCGATCGGATCACAAACGGACGACGCTAAAAACAGGTGTAAACGGGGTCTAAATGTTTTGACAAAATTAAAACACCAGGTGTAAACGGGAATGCGTCTCCCTCGTCCACACACACACGCATGCATAATTACATACACACACACACTCACCAGCCACTTTATTATGTACATAAATATAGTGTGCAGATTACAGCTTATTGTTTACTGCAATATTTGCACTGGTGTTTGCTGTTCTTCTCGTGTCCAAAGCAAGTTTCTAGCCAAAAGAAAGTCTGTCTGTCCTCTTGACACAATCACAGCCAATCAGAAGACGCGTCATGTTTAATGTAATGTGACTATAGGCATAGAAACCATGTAAAACAAAACGTATAATAAAACGTTCTATATTGCAACTCCTGCTTAAAACTTAGACTGAGAAGAAGGTTTACTGAGGATTATGGGTAACACACACACACACACACACACACACACACACACACACACACTGATCCACCTCTGACAGCTGCTGTATTCTCAGCCACTATTGATCATTATAGCCAAACAAACTGACCCATTACTCTTAGTTACCAAAGCAAAACTCAAATAAAAGACAGACACATGACCTGGGAAAAGAACAGCTCTGTTTATCCAATCATTGCCTGACAAACCCTGAATTCTGCATTAATGGATGAAACACACAGAGAGCCAAAGTATCTTCAAAAACCTGTCATGAAACCCCAAAAGAACAGCGCGAGTCAGAGTCCATCAGAGCGAGAGTCAGAGGAGAGAAACGGCAACCGGACGCTGCAATCGGATCAGGACCCGTGCAGCGCTTGTCCAATTCTGATTAGAAGGAAAGCTCAGGATCAGATAAAGCAGATTAATGAGAAACAGGAGAAACTCTTCTCGCGCTCAGTCAGCTCATTATCATCAGCACATCCCAACCCGCCAGCAGTTTTACATGTTCACAGTAACACTGTTTAGCCAAAATATCAATCTGAGCTCTCAGTGAAGACTGCTGAGGATGACAACAGAGAAATGCTGATATTAAACATCCACAATACTTTGTAAGAAGAAAAATAAAAAGGTTGTAAATGAATTTAAGCATCATTCCACTATAGTGTACAGTATGTAAGATGAATAATTATTTATTTTAAATAAATAATAAATGACTAGAAATAAAAACAAAAAATAACAATAACAATACAATAAATAGACAAATAAAAAATAACATAAATAAAAAATACAATAAATAATAAAAACAAAAAATAATATTGCAATAAAAAAAATCAATAAATTGACAAATAAAAATAAATACAATAAATAAATAATAATAAAAACAAAAAATAATAATATTGCAAAAACAAAAAGATAATTGATAATACAATAAATAAATAACAAAAAATAAACAAAGAAATAAATCAAAAACAAAAAAGTATAATAAAAAGATAAAAGCAAAATTAAAAACAAACAAATAAATAAAAACAAAAATCTAATACTAATACAATAAATAAATGAACAACAACAACCAAAAAAAAAGAAGAACAAGAAAAAAGATTATTATTATTATTAATAATACAATAAATAAATGAATAAAATCTTAAAACTACAAATAAATAAATAAAATGTCTGATATTGTGCAACATATCTTGCATGCCCACTATATGTGGTGGGGTATTTGGTGTATGTATGAGTGTAAGATGATCCGGTGAGTGGCTGTGATAGAGATGCAGCAGAAGAGCATCAATAATGCATCACGTGTGCCGAGAGTGCAGGAGGAAACCAGAGAGCGTTTGCTCAGGTAACCCTCAAACCTGTGAGCGCGTGTGTGTGTGTGTGTGTGTGTAATTCCACTCCGGCTCAGAGTTACAGTCTGGAGGGGAAAGAAACACAAGTCCTGCCAAAATGCATTGACACGTGGAGACACGCTGGTCATGACAACAGTTTAGTTCTGCTTCCATATCTACAGTCCAGTCCGGTCCGGTCCGGTCTGGTCCAGTCAACATCAATCTGAAGTGCTGTGAATTATTCATGGGTTTGGGTGATATAAATAATATCTGGGTCTTATCAATGCAGTTCCTGTCCAATTAGATAACTAACCCAGCTGCTGTTATTAATGAGCTTGATATTCATAAAAATAACAGTATTAAAGTATGTTTCTTTCTAGTATTAGACGAGCAACAAACTGAGATTTCTGACAAGAGCAATATAGAGAGAAAATGAAAAAGACAGACAAAGAGAGAGACGTACAGGAAGACAAAGAACGAGAGAGATTTAACAAGACCTTTAATCCACTAATCTGTCGACTGGGCTCAGCGGAGAGCGTCTCGATACACACGGGTCCGTCATCACTGCTGAACCAGGAACCGGTTTGATCCAGAAACACGGATTCATCACACACTCAAATATTTGTCCAATCACATGCTCTCTATAAATGAGAATGCTCCTCCCCCAATTACTCTGATTGATCTTGACAACTAAAGTGTACATTTATTTTATAAAAAAAAAAAAAAAAAAGGAAATATGTCCCACTTCATCTTCCTGTTTCAATTGGAAATAAGTCAACACAGAACAGAAACTGGGATTGTCTTTAAATAAACATATTCTTAATAGTTCTTGTAATTAGTGGTACAGCTCTGTTTAGTTTTTAAAAAATGAACAAACAAAACGTAAAAAATTAACATTTGAAGTCAATGCTGACAAGTTACTGTTTTGCTAAAAGATTACAAGCATTAAGACCTTACAGAAACATGCATTAAGACATTAAATAGTACAAATTATATATATATATATACATATATTAATTATATAATAAGAAATATTTTGTTTAGTACTGTATAATTGTATTAACTATAAGAACATAATGTTATAATATTACATTAAAAACATAATAATAATGTTAAATTCCATATGTTATTAATGTTAATATTAAATAAAAACCATGCTACTTTACAACTACTAATAATGTGTTAAATTCCATGTAACCAAAAATAATAATTATAAATGTATGTATACAAATATAATTTTATATTTTTACATAAAATATGAAATAATAAAATAATAATCAGTTAAATTCCATGTTACCAGAAATAATATTTTTGTTTAGTATTGTATAATTTTATTAAGCACAAGAACATAATGTATTAATATTACATTACAAACATAATAATATGATAATAATAACAATTTTGAATTCCATTACAAATTTACAATATTCCATGATACAAATTTAATAAAATAAAATAAAGAACTTGCATTCCTTATAATCCCCATCCCTACTGCCGAAAGAAATAATGTTCCTCAGCAGGACGAAAAGAAATTATTGGGACACACACACACACACACACACACACACACACACACACACACACACACACACACACACACACAGGGACGGGACAGCTGGTGGGGCTGGAGGATCAGGTTCCTGTCGATGGTCAACAGACACACACACCCAGATCCCCCACATCTGACAAGCAAATAATCCCACTGATACAAGAGGATGCACAATCTGCTCTGTGCCACAGCCGGATGACACACACACACACACACACACACACACACACACACACACACACACACAGGCTTAGGGCACAAGCACACTGATATTCCCTTGCACCGCACCACTGTGAACTCTTATGTAAAGATCATATCCATCAACAGGCCTAAAACAACAAGTATGCATCCTCCACAAACAAAACAATGTAGCGTGCAGAGATTCATAAACACCACACACACACACACACACACACACACACACACACACACACGATAGGAATTAAGAGTTCACAGATGTGTGTGTGAGGCTGAATCTCACAAACCTGTCAAGAAATGATTAAAAAAATGTTATGAAATCATATTGTTAAATTTGGACATTTTAGTTTGTTTACAAAACGGCATTAATACTTGCATACTTAAACCTCTGCTCTAAACACAATGAACTTATGATCTGTAACAGGTAATGTCAATGTGTCGGTGAAAACGTGATTTTAAATGGCCTCAAACACACTCTCCACTATGATGGTGTATGTCGGGGGTCGTGAGGGCCTCCACTCAGAGAACAGCTGCTCATACAACAAAGAGCCGGTTTACTGAGCCTCGTCCAATCACACGCTGAGAGCTCATGACTGACAGATGTGAGAGGCCAATCAATCACAGGGAACAATGCAGAGCTCAGAGTTCAGCAGACGGACTGTGAGCGGCACCTGAGCATCAACATCCCACAGGACATCATCACCGTCTCAATGAGCAGTGGAATTGAGTTGAGGCTTTCAGACAATTATCAAGCTTTTTAAATGGCAAAAACCGATTACGCTGATGTAGGGATGTCTTGTATTGTAATATAATACAAAAATACAGTCATTTTTAAAATGCATGCATTTACTTTGCTTGTGGTTTTCAATTTCTGATTAATTACAGTATATGAACTTAAAATGGTATTAATGCAAAATTTTACATTTATTAAATTTTGAAGCAAAATTAAGATTTGTTTTCAATGTTTTTTTTTCTTTTTCCATTTGCAAATGTTTCTTGATTTAATAATAAACCACTAGATGTTATTAGATTTATGCTTTAAAAAAGAACGATTTGCTACTAATGTAAGACAAAAAACTAATTTGAAAATGTTGCCTGAAGTAAATGCGTCTTATTTTAAGGATATTTTTTTTTTATTACTATAAAACAACACAAGATTATTAATAAAATGCTTTTTTGTGTTCATTAAAAAAGGGGGGGATTGGATTTTTGTTTTAGATTTTACTACCTTAAACAACACTTTTAAAATGAATTGGCTTAAAAATTTCCTCAATAATCCCTCTTCACTTTGGAATATTATCCCCAGTTATATTTTTTCAAAAGTAGGTGGCCTGAATTTTCTCTTGTTCCTGCCGGAGATTCAGTCCAGCTGAAATCTGTCGTCCAGAGTTACTGTCAAGAATGTTTGTTCTGGATGAAAATGCTCAGGATTGACTCATTACGTATTATCTCATGGCTTTCTTCTCAGAGGTCTAAAAAGCGAGGATCTTTCCAGGCTCAGTTTGGAAAAGAAATCAAGCATACTGCTAAATATTTACTGAATACTGCAAATTATTATTTTTAATATGAAAAGTATGTACAATGCAACAGAACACATTTCAAACTATAGTATGCCACAATGCTGTCACGTTACTTAATTCACGTTTTGTCATTTATGCATTTAATTTGCTTTTAGTTTTCAATTTTTTTATATTTACAGTATATATGAACTATAATTTTATTAATGCTAAATATTTAATACATCTGTTGTTAACACTTTAGAATAAGATTTCATTAGAGCCCGATTGCAGCAACTTCCATTTTTAGTAAATTTCCCAGGAAGTGATGATTTTGTTCTCTTGAACGCATGGGATGGAATCGCTGCTTTATTTGCAAATGTTATATATTCCAATTTTGCAAACAAATTAAATTCACAACTTTAGAGGGACACATAGCTAGTGTGGTGTGCTATTCCAAACATTGCCAATATGGAAAGTCCCTCATACTACAAAGACATGGACATTCTCCTGATTTGTGGGTTGGCGCACAAGTTGATAGGAAAGCTGCTTTAGTAACATGCTCTACTACGGTATAGCAGGGTAAACCTGTAATCTACTACGGTATAGCAGGGTAAACCTGTAATCTACTACGGTATAGCAGGGTAAACCTATAATCTACTACGGTATAGCAGGGTAAACCTGTAATCTGCTACAGTATAGCAGGGTAAACCTGTAATCTACTACGGTATAGCAGGGTAAACCTGTAATCTACTACGGTATAGCAGAGTAAACCTGTAATCTGCTACGGTATAGCAGGGTAAACCTGTAATCTGCTACGGTATAGCAGGGTAAACCTGTAATCTACTACGGTATAGCAGGCTAAACCTGTAATCTATTACAGTACAGCAGGGTAAACCTGTAATCTGCTACGGTATAGCAGGGTAAACCTGTAATCTACTACTGTATAGCAGGGTAAACCTGTAATCTACTACTGTATAGCAGGGTAAACCTGTAATCTGCTACGGTATAGCAGGGTAAACCTGTAATCTACTACGGTATAGCAGGGTAAACCTGTAATCTGCTACGGTATAGCAGGGTAAACCTGTAATCTACTACGGTATAGCAGGGTAAACCTGTAATCTATTACAGTATAGCAGGGTAAACCTGTAATCTGCTACGGTATAGCAGGGTACACCTGTAATCTACTACGGTATAGCAGGGTAAACCTGTAATCTGCTACGGTATAGCAGGGTAAACATGTAATCTACTACCATGCAATCTGCTACGGTATAGCAGGGTAAACCTGTAATCTGCTACGGTATAGCAGGGTAAACCTGTAATCTGCTACGGTATAGCAGGGTAAACCTGTAATCTGCTACGGTATACGGTATAGAAGGGTAAACTTGTAATCTACTACGGTATAGCAGGGTAAACCTGTAATCTGCTACGGTATAGCAGGGTAACCTGTAATCTACTACGGTATAGCAGGGTAAACCTGTAATCTACTACGGTATAGCAGGGTAAACCTGTAATCTACTACGGTAAAGCAGGGTAAACCTGTAATCTGCTACGGTATACGGTATAGCAGGGTAAACCTGTAATCTACTACGGTATAGCAGGGTAAACCTGTAATCTGCTACTGTATAGCAGGGTAAACATGTAATCTACTACGGTATAGCAGGGTAAACCTGTAATCTGCTACGGTATACGGTATAGCAGGGTAAACCTGTAATCTACTACGGTATAGCAGGGTAAACCTGTAATCTACTACGGTATAGCAGGGTAAACCTGTAATCTGCTACGGTATAGCAGGGTAAACCTATAATTTACTACGGTATAGCAGGGTAAACCTGTAATCTGCAACGGTATAGCAGGGTAAACCTGTAATCTGCTACGGTATAGCAGGGTAAACCTGTAATCTACTACGATATAGCAGGGTAAACCTAGAATCTACTGCGTATAGCAGGGTAAACCTGTAATCTACTACGGTATAGCAGGGTAAACCTGTAATCTACTACGGTATAGCAGGGTAAACCTGTAATCTGCTACGGTATACGGTATAGCAGGGTAAACCTGTAATTTACTACGGTATAGCAGGGTAAACCTGTAATCTGCAATGGTATAGCAGGGTAAACCTGTAATCTGCTACGGTATAGCAGGGTAAACCTGTATTCTACTACGGTATACGGTATAGCAGGGTAAACCTGTAATCTACTACGGTATAGCAGGGTAAACCTAGAATCTACTGCGGTATAGCAGGGTAAACCTGTAATCTACTACGGTATAGCAGGGTAAACCTGTAATCTACTACTGTATAGCAGGGTAAACCTGTAATCTACTACGGTATACGGTATAGCAGGGTAAACCTGTAATCTACTACGGTATAGCAGGGTAAACCTAGAATCTACTGCGGTATAGCAGGGTAAACCTGTAATCTACTGCGGTATAGCAGGGTAAACCTGTAATCTACTACGGTATAGCAGGGTAAACCTGTAATCTACTACTGTATAGCAGGGTAAACCTAAAATCTACTACGGTATAGCAGGGTAAACTTGTAATCTGCTCGGACCACAGATGAGGTACTGATGGGGAAAAAACAAAACAGTTCTGAATAAAGAAATTACTGGAAATTATTGTCCCAGTCTGATATAGTTCAAAACTAATAAAAAAAACTGCAACAAAACACTCAATGAAGTTTCATATTCAATACAATGTAAGCTAAGGTGTTATGTTATTTATAAATGAATTGACCAGTTTTGAAGATGCAAATGAATTGATGAATCATAGCTCTGAATCAGTTCACTGAAAAAGACAGTTTGAACTGAATTGAATCAAACCTACCAACTCAAACACTGCTTTTGCTACTGAATTTTAAATCAGAGATGCTATTAAACTATATTACAGTCACACTAATAACAAAAAAGATAACAGAAAAAGTGCTATATAACTGCTTCATTCATTCATAGTACAAAGGCACAGCCTTCAGGAAACATAATGGTAAAATAAAATCATTGCAATGTTTATATCAAATACTGCTACTGTCTGTCAATGCAAACGTCAATGTTCATCAAAATATGATGATCCACCAGTATTCTGAGCCTTCAAATGGAAATCATTGACATTCACTGCATCTATTACACACACACACACACACACGTTACCTGTCCCTGCATGCGTGTCCTGAGCTGTGGTGATCCTGCTTTGGGTTTACTCCGGCTTCGGATCAGAGCCTGCACAGTTATTCCTCCTCTGGGATCCTAATGCTGCTGTTTACTCAGAGCTGAAATCATAAGAGTACACAGGGACATGAATGGCCTAAATACATGTGTTAGTTACTGCAGTCTGACGTCGAGTGAGGAGCTTCAGCAGGAGCAGGGGTGGATGGTGGGAACAAGTGCTTTTCTCATGGTGGCAATCATTTTATATCAGCATAACATACATAATGAAGTTTTCTTCGGAGTCAGAGGAATTTTTTTTAAATATTTTGATAAACATGCAATATAAACACCCTTCGCTCTATATAAACACACACATCTACAAAAATAGGTTATTATTGTATAAACAAATATTATAGTAAAAAATTATTTTTTCATTTTTATTATTTACAAATATTATATATATATATAAAACACATTGTCATGTGAACAATCAGTTAGTAGAAACAGATTAATATTCATGAAACGCAAGTACACAAAACTGGCTTCGTTTAAAGACAGACGTCATTGCAAATAAGTTAACTTGTACTTCAGCAAGTGATTCAGTTGTTAATTCGGTAGAATCTGTGACTGATTCAGTGCAAAGATTCATCGAACGGTGATTCAGGTGTTGATTTGGTAGTGTCTGTAACTGATTCAGTGCAAAGATTAATCTAACGGTGATTCAGGTGTTGATTCGGTAGAATCTGTGACTGATTCAGTGCAAAGATTCATCTAACGGTGATTCAGGTGTTGATTTGGTAGAATCTGTGACTGATTCAGTGCAATGATTCATCTAACAGTGATTCAGGTGTTGATTCGGTAGAATCTGTGACTGATTCAGTGCAAAAATTCATCTAACAGTGATTCAGGTGTTGATTCGGTAGAATCTGTGACTGATTCAGTGCAATGATTCATCTAACAGTGATTCAGGTGTTGATTCGGTAGAATCTGTGACTGATTCAGTGCAAAAATTCATCTAACAGTGATTCAGGTGTTGATTCTGTAGAATCTGTGACTGATTCAGTGCAAAGATTCATCTAACGGTTTCAAATCAGATCTTTTTGAATGATTCATCAAAAGAACCGGTTCACCAGAATCATGTTTTCTTGAATCAGACCACACTGTTCACTCTGTATGTTTTTGATTCACTCAAAAGAACTGTTTCATAGGAATCATTTTCTTGTGAATTGTTTCAATGTATGTTTAATATAAAAACAAATGCAAACACCGTAGAGCAAACTTTACAGCAACTCTCTACGAGTCTACATTACCACCGCACAAATTCACTGTAAGTGTGATCATGCACAGGATGGTCATACTGGATGAAGTTTGGATCTTAACAGAAAACCCGTGGGCAAATCACCACCTCTCCCCTCCTACACACACTCACACAAACTCATTCATTTTGCAGGGGGAGCGATTGTTAAGAACAGCGAGTGTAAATCCTGCAAATACGGCTGGTGGTTTGTGGGAGTATGAGGTGAGTCATAATAACACTGATGCAGCAGCCGGCTAAAAAAAGACTGCGGAGACGGGAGGAATACACACACACACACACACACACTGTGATGCCGTGCATCAGTTCGACGTCACAGCGCCGCAGGGCCCATGATCTCAGGAGACTCAGAGCCCCGGGGAACCGGCATCACGCAGACCCACTCCAAACGTGTTTGATAAAGAGACGCTGACATCCCAAGTGTTCTTTTTTTCTCTAAAGTCTTCATTAAAAAGTTATAAACCATGAACCAAACCAATCAGCTACGAGGAGAACCACAATTACAACTACAAACTTTGATTTGAAGCAAAAAAAAGTTTGAAAATACAGAAAGACAAAGGAACAAGACTGTGTACTTTTTGAAAACGATGGATGGATGGATGGACGGACGGATGGATGGGACGGACTTTTTGAAAACGATGGATTGATGTAGGCTACTTTTTGAAAACCATGGATGGATGGACGGACTTTGAAAACGATGGATGGATGGATGGACGAACGGATGGACTTTTTGAAAACCATGGATGGATGGACGGACTTTGAAAACGATGGATGGATGGATGGACGAACGGATGGACTTTTTGAAAACAATGGATGGATGTAGGCTACTTTTTGAAAACCATGGATGGATGGATGGATGGATGTACTTTTGAAAACGGATGATGGATGTATGGACGGACGAATTGACTTAAAAAAAAGGATGGATGGATGGATGGATGGATGTACTTTTTGAAAACGATGGATGGATGGACGGACGGATGGACTTTTTAAAAAAAGGATTGATGATGGATGGATGGTTGTACTTTTTGAAAACGATGGATGGATGTTTTGAAAACGATGGATGGATGGATGGACTTTTTGAAAACGATGGATGGATGGATGGATGGATGGACTTTTTGAAAACGAAGGATGGATGGATGGATGATATATTACATGCGTAATGTTTTGCAAATGTTTATCTTTGCCTCAACAACTTCATCAGTTTGTAAGAAATGTTTTTTTCCCATTCATTCTTCATGCAAAATATGCATATAAATACAAATATTTAAGTTTGAGAGCATTTGGTAATTCGAAGGTACTTTTGCCACAATTCTCTGATTGGTAGAGACTTCTCTGCAGAATCATGGGTAATGTAGTCTTCCAACCAGGATAGTCCACTGTTAGATTTTGTTGTTCAAATAACACAGATTGATTGATGGCTGCATCAAAAGCATATACCATCGATTAACAACCTTATAGATCACAGAAGGTCTGTCTTTAATGGTTTATAAGTTATCGTTCAAATCAATTCCCCTATGGAGAACATAAATGGGATTTTTACTTCCAGAACTTGACTCGATTAAAAGAAAAGAGGAGCAGGGAAAATGCTTCAGCTCAGTTCTGATGACAGAGATCGCAGAGCGACAACAGAGGACACGAGAGGAGCGACTCCAGCAGCTGATGCTCCACAGCAGAACTACAAGCCATGAAGATGATGATGATGATGATGCACATTACAGGAGACAGACCCTCACACACGCATTACAATGACACAGCCACGACACGACTCAAGATTACTGGCACTTCCAGCTCTTTTCTCTCCCTCCCCCCCCCCACGCTTTTAAAGCTCTGACACATAATCAATACTTTACATTGGCACTTCCATTAGCTGCTGCGGCTTACACACACACACACACAAACCAGCAGCAGTCTTGCGTTATACTCCATCTTTACAACTGGCTGAAGAAGCTCTTCTAATAGTCTATATGAGCAGTTCTCTCTCTCTGCTGATTTAAACCTCTGGCGACCAGCGTGAGGTTATATAAACATGCTTAGAAACAAACTGAGCTGCTCTCCTCCATTGCATCTGGGTTACAGACATGATTTCACAATATAACAGAAACATCACAAACAAAAAGACAAGGACTAGGCTGTATGACAGTCTGTGTGTGCATATACATTTATATATATATATTTACTGGCCGTTAAACGGTTTTAGCAAAAACAGGCAGTTATGACACCAAAAATTCACAATTCTCTATTCTATTTTCAATACCACAGCGAAAACTACCAGCCTACTAATATATACATTTAAAACATTATTAAAAGACAAGTAAAAGTCGTTTTCATGTAGAGACATTAAATAAAAGTAACTTTAAGGCTACGTTTACACTAGTGCGTGCCGTTCTCCCTGATTGGGTCTTCTGGATCATTACATACCCTTCCATGATTGGACAAGCCCCTATCATATGACCGTTCCGCTCCCAGAACACGACAATAACAGAGCAGCCTCGACGACAGTGTAAACAAAAACATGGAGACGGAACTGCAAGCTTTGCTGACTTTGTTGTCCTTTTTTAGCAGCCATTGTGCAGTTAAACTCTTATAGAGCAATCAACTGTTCACACGAGTCCGCACATGCCCAGTGTGTGCATGAATGGTCATGTGATGCGTTTTCGGTTGTATAGTGCGGACCGAGATCTTTTCTGAAATGCAGTGGAAAAGTCAGTATGGACTAGGATCGGTTTCAGTTTAACTGAAAACGCACAAGTGTATAAGATAGCCTTTAAGACATAATCCACGGATCGAATACTAATACACAGGCATTGTGTTTCTCTACTGTTTACGCTCACTTAAAGGGATAGTTCACTTTAAAATAATTTTTTGGTATGTTTTAGCTTACCGGTACCTCAAGGGCATCCGAGATGTAGGTGTCTTTGTTTCCGCAGTATTTTGATATTTTTAGATCAAACCGTTCTTGTCTGTCAGTGATATAATGCAGGTCTATGGTCACCACCTCAAAGAGCATGCACAGAGAAGTCCAAATTAAACATGATTTAATGACTTGTAAATGTAAGTACACATTGATGGCCTAAGACACGAAACGAGCGGTTTGTGTGAGAAAACGAACAGTATTTATATCGTTTTTACCTCTTGTAACCACAGCCACGTCCAAGTGATCTGAGGGCGCGTCGGTCTGGAAGTGATCTCTCTCGCGCGTGTAAGTCACTCATTGTTTACACAGATATTTCGGAAGTGTTACCTTTCACTGTGAAGATCTAAACATATTTTAATATACAGGAAATCACAATGGAAGACGATTTCGATATATCAACACACAACGTTGAATTTTTTTCGCAACCGCGCGAGAGATCACTCCCGGCGCTTTCCGGCGCTTCCGCAGACCGAAGCGCCCGCGACTCGCCAACACCGATTTTTACTTGCATTTGGTGCTTGGTGAGTGTTAAAATTTAGGACCTGCAATAATATAATATAATATAATATAATATAATATAATATAATATAATATAATATAACATAATATAATATAATATAATATAATATAATATAATATAATATAATATAATATAATATAATATAATATAATATAATATGTTACTTAGAAATATTATTAGCATTACAAATTAATTAAATTAAAAGGTATAGCGGAGGATCTTTCCGAATTTTAGAGAAGACCCGCCCTCTCCAATTTTTTTTTTTAAATGCACATGCGCAACACTCCATTTGCTCCCGAGAGGGAACGCCTATTAAACTTTTACTAGCAGTGATTTTAACTTTAAACTTTACCTGTCTAGTAGAATCTTCGCGACTGCGGCATCAGTGGGAAGCCAACCTGTGCTTTTAGCGCACACCAGCGTGGGAAATATTCACCCAAAATCACTCTGGTCTTGTTTCTATATTCTGCGGCCTTTCTCTTCTTATCATACACTTCGTATACATTTTTTCTCTTTCGACCCCTCAGCCACTTTCAAAGGAATGGCTGAAACCGTAACTTATCACACATAAACGAAAACTACATAGGGACGAGCACGTACGACGGCCTTACGTAAACATATCACCAGAATGATTGACACTTAGGTGGACCAATAGTATAGACTACCCACCCGGAAAAAGAAAATCCTCCGCTATACCTTTAAATTAACCATTACATTTTACTGGTATTGGTACCGACTACAGAAACTTTGACATCATGACAGTGAAAATGAGGAAGAAGTTAAATTATAAAGCGAACTATAGTTGTTTACAGCACTACAGTAACTTATAGCATTAATACAGAAGGTGTGTGAATATTGACTATTTTACAACAGTTTCAAATGAGGCTCAAAATTTACAGTCGGACGATCCGTTTCATTATTTAACTTTTGGCTTTTATCCATCAAGCTCCAAATAAAGAGAACATTTAATTAATAAGCATTTAAACAGGTATTATCATGTGATTAATATGTAAATCCACCTTAGTTGAAATTTCAAGCAAAAATGACTATATTGTGATAAACTCCGTGATTACTCCGTGTAATTAAAGATCTCAATCTGGACAAAAGGCAACACAAAAGAAGCGAAAGAGACGCATTTTTTAAATGTATGACATGCGATTCCCTTGAGAGAAGTCATTAAGTTACATATGCATATGTGAGTGTGTGTGTGTGTGTGTGTGTGTGTAGCGTGTATCCCTGTTGGCTGCTCCGTCTGTCCTTCAACAGAGGGCGGCGGGAGGAGAATCGCCGCATCAAACACGAGACAAATATAGCTCATACGCACACAAACACACACTCACTCAAGTTACACTCACATCTTCAACTCGAAACAGCCATCTAAAGCATGTATACAAGAGAGAAGACACATACAGGGACAACACAGGAAGAAGGGAAAGAAAAACACTGAAGCGTAACACAAGCATGCAAACGCAGAGCTGCAGTGGATTACTCACAGCTGACGGAGATGCCATACATGATCCTCCTCTCCGGCAGAGAAACAGCTGAAACCAGCCAGCCGAGAGAGAGAGAGAGAGAGAGAGGAGAGAGAGAGAGAGAGAGAGAGAGAGAGAGAGAGAGAGAGAGAGAGAGAGAGAGAGAGAGAGAGAGAGAGAGAGAGAGAGAGAGAGAGAGAGAGAGAGAGAGAGAGAGAGAGAGAGAGAGCGAGAGAGAGAGAGAGAGAGAGAGAGAGAGAGAGAGAGAGAGAGAGAGAGAGAGAGAGAGAGAGAGAGAGAGATGCATCATCTGAGTGGGCGGCAGAAGAGTCGACTGCTCACGTCACACTTTTCATGAATGAAGGGGCCGGATGACGCAGGCACGATGCAGAGAGCCTGATCTCTCTCTCTCTCTCACACACACACACACACACACACACACACACACACACACACACACACACACACACACACACACACACACACAGAATGCGGAAGCGGAACAGACGAGGGAATGATTTGAAAACACGGGAGACTAATGCATGTGGCGCATTCGCTCTCTCATTGTGGTCACATTGTGCATTGTTTTAGTAAATAGGACTTTTATGTGGCATATCTGTTTTCTTTGAGCTCATTATATCAATGCTCGTATATTTCTAATCTTCTTCTATGAAACATATCAAAAACACTGATGACATCAGCTTGCATGCCAATTTTTGTCCAATCAAATGCTCTTTATCGGAGAAACACGTCGCTCCGTCTGTCTAGTGAACTAAACATAACCTACTGGTCATATAATACAAAAAGCTACAAACTCTTCATTAGTCCTGGCCCAACTTCCCATTTCAATAATGAAAAGTGAAATCAATAATTTAGTTTTAAAAGCATCAGCAAAAAAACATCCCATTATTTTTTATTTCCACATAGTTCAATAATAACAAAAACGTTAAAAACATACATATAAATAGTACGTTTTTTTTTTTAAATTATATCAATATATATATATATAATTCACTATTATTAGCATAAACTCGAAAGGTTTATTCAATTAACGCATTAATATACTGTAGAAGGCTAATGGCTAGTTTACTAGCTGATGACTAGTAAACTAAAAATAAACTATTGGCCATATAATACAAAAAAGCAACAAGCCCCTCCTTTAAGTCCCTATTTTATTTTTATAAACAATAATTTAGATTTAAAAGCACAGATTTAATTCTATGTAAACATAGCGCAGGTCACTTGCAAAACTAAACCGTGAAAACACAATTTTGTTTCTCATATATTCACTGTGGTAAATGTAAATGTTCACTGAGGTAAAAGTGCCTTTAGCAGGATCATCAGTCATCAATGATGCTCAGACAATCACTCTTATTACTCAATTTCATCCATGCCATGTAATGCTATGGATAAAAGCATCTGCTAAATGAGAACATGTAAATGTTGCAGATCATGAAAGGATGACCAGACAGCTGGTGAATAGCTGGCATTATTCCGCCAATTTTTCCTCACATTTGGCACTTGGCGAGTCTTAATTTTGGAACCCAAGTGTGTATGGGTGAACATATGTTTGGCTGGAGAGTGTGTGTGTGTTCTCGTTCACCTCTTATGTGACTTGATGTGGATTTGTGCATTTGCTGCTATTTTAAACCAAACCCACTGCCTATAAACACACATTAAGACTCTTTCAAACAAAATCCAGACAAATAACTCTGAAGTTGTATAAAGCGCATATTTGGCCTAATTCATGTCGGCTCAGTGAATGTCATGCCGGCACACGAGGAGAGTTCAGCCCTTTCCCAACACGTCCTCCAGAACACTGCTGGGAGAGACAAATGTGAAGGGGAATTATTCCGTCTCAATTTCGCGCTAATAAAACGCTGTGTACAACTCAGAAGCAGTAGCAGCCTTTGCTATGTTTCACCCGGTTCACCTCGCAACAGAAGGAGCCTTGAAAAAGAGCGCCATCACGCCGCCCACACACACCAGCGGTGGAAGTTAACGGAGGCTTGGCGCAAAAACGCCACCAAAATTAATAAAAATGCTTCCAAAAAACAAGATATGGTGCAAAAGATGTCTCTGCATAAGTTTTGTTTTTAATATTTATATGCAAATTTTTTTCCCACATATGCAATTGCACGTTTGCAAACATGATGTTAATTTTATACAACAATTTAATAAACAAGTTAATAGGCTATTAGGTGACATACATTTTAGACACAATATTGTCTGTTTCTTATGGAAGCTTGTTTCCACCACAGAATAAAAAACAAAATGGTGACTCTCACAATTCTGTCTTTTTTTCTCTCAAAATTGCTTGATATAAAATTATAAATAAAAAAAAAAGTTATAAAGTCATAATTCCAAGATAAACTCGCAATTGAAAATTTTAAAAATAAATATTTTTTGAGTTTATATCAGCCAATTCTGACTCGCAATTATCTTTTAAATTGTTTTATTCCATGACAGAAACATTTCCTCTATTTTGCCACTGAAAACGGTTCCAAACAGAAGAGCCATTGCGTCTCTGAGCAACAGTTTCTGCAATTCGTTACTGAATAAATCACCGGTTTTTGAACGAATCGTTCTAACGAATCAATGACTCAACGACTCACTCAGTCACTTCTGCTTCGTCCCTGGATGAATCAGCCGCTTTGAACGAATCGTTTGACTGAATGATTCAATGAATAACTCGGTAAGACAATCATTTGGGCGCTTTTAGCATTTCATTTTAGATTGAATGCTGACTTTGGCTTCGGTCATGAGTGTAATAATAGTTCTGGTTAACGCGATAGAATGCGTTTATAAATAGACTATTAAGAGTGAATATTGCATACAGTGTTTTTGTCCGACTTGTTTTCTTCTGCAATTCAGAGGCCCATTTCAAAGAAAGCTTCAGAGAACTCAAAGGCCAGAAGAGCCACAAGTTTCGGTGCAAAGTTACGCCTGTCGCTGCAAGCATCATGCAAACTGTCCGGTAATCACTGGCTGTTCTACGAAAGGTCAGCAGAACACCTTGTCAAGAAATCCAGAGCCAGACCGACACACTACAATTGATTTAAGTGCAACATTTTATTAATATATAACCCATTTATGTCATTTACTTTAGCACAGGGGTCACCAAACTTTCCCATTCCAGGACTCACCTAGACAAGTCCAATCTCAAGATCTGAGATTACAAAACATTGACTTCACTGTAATCTTAAGCGAAAATTTGATATGACAGAATCATTTTATTTTATAGTACAAATGTAAAATATCAAAACTCATATTTATGTCTTAATTTCTACATTTAGAGACGTTAGGGTGGATCAAATATGTCCATAAAAACTTGAAACACGCTCATTCTGGTCCAGATATGAACTGTAACCTGCTGTAAAAACTTGCAATAATACAATAAGACTCAAATTTCCTGAGTTCTTGTTATATATAGTAAAAGAGTTGGTAGGTAAAATTAAATACCACTCCGGTCCACGATAATGCAAGTGCTCTCTAAACTGAAATACTCGACCCAGTTTGTGCTAGGGCTGGGCGATGAATCGATTTGATCGATTAACTCGAATGTGTAGTTTACGTCGACTTGTTTGAATGAAAATCGGCTTTCTCTTTAACAACCGCTGACGCTCCCGTAGATTCTGTCAATTTAATTAGGAAATGCAAACAATACACCGCGTTGGCGCTCGTAAATGTGCCGTGACAGATCTCAGTTCAAGCGGCACGTGAACCAATCATCTGTTACTCTTTATTACTAGTTTACAGTAAATAAACACAAATGATCAATAGGTAATTTGCAAGATACAGTTCAACTTACCGAAATGTAATAACATAGATCGATTAGTTTTTGAACCGCTGGAGAACAATATCACGTAACGTTACATTTACCTCAGGAAAGCCATTTAATGACCATAGCACGCTAGTTGGACTAAAAAAAATTGCTATAGAGAGGAGTATTTTGCTAAATATGATAACTATATTACATATTTTTTTTACCTATATCATTAAAATATTATAACGTTGTTATTATGAAAAAAGCATATTTAATTTGAGTTGTTATTTTTAACCTTTAATAATAATACCAGCTGACAGGAGTCTATGTTTAAGTGAGATATTTTTTGGAGAACAATAAACATCACACATTAACGTATCTACAGTACCTAATATTTATCCAAAGGAATCAAAATTGAAATCAAGATCAGAATCAAATCACAAGAATTGAAATTGTGAAATTTGTGTCAAGCAATAATAAAAACAGTAGCATACCAGTCATTGTACCATGTAAACATTGTGTTGTCACTAAACTTAATAAAATTATGTTTAGTTAACAAATGTTTTGACAAATCACAATAGACACAGGTGAAACTCGAATAATTAGAATATCATGCAAAAGTCCATTTATTTCAGTAATTCAACTTAAAAGATTAAACTAATATATTATATAGACTCATTACATGCAAAGTGAGATATTTCAAGTCTTTATTTGTTATAATTTTGATGATTATGGCTTGCAGTTATGAAAACCCCAAATTCAAAATTAGAATATTGTGAAAAGGTTTTCATAAGCTGTAATCCATAATCATCAAAATTATAACAAATAAAGGCTTGAGATATCTCACTTTGCATGTAATGAGTCTATATAATATATTAGTTTCACCTTTTAAGTTGAATTACTGAAATAAATGAACTTTTGCACCATATTCTCATTTTTTGAGTTTTACCTGTATTGTGATGCAAGTTTTTACATCCCCCCAATCCCAATCCACCCATTTTATGTTGTTACGTTATGTTATGTTACATTTTCACAGTTTACAAAGGCAGGGCCTGTCCTCTCGTCTCTTTGGCCTGTTGTTTCTGATTGCACTTTAACCTCAAGGGGGAAATCCAGAATAAATCTGGGTGATTTTTTTTTAGGTCATATCGCCAAGCCCTAGTTTGTGCTTGATCACAACACAGAAGTAACGGAACAACAGAAACTTCCACTTGCTGAAGCCTCTCCTTTCACTGACCTCAGCCTGTGTTACAGCAAAGCATGCTGGGAACGCATAAATTCCCCAACATGCCTGACAAAGATAAAAGCAGCATGTAGAGCCACATTAGACAGCATATACACTCAAAAAAGTGATTTTTGCTGCTTGTTCAATTTAGCTAATTAAATTAGCGAATGCAATTTTTGAATATTGTGACAACTTGATTTCATTGTATGCAAGCAGATTTGTTGTCACTGGAAGCACAGAAAACCGTCCCAACATGGTTAAATTAATGCAAACCAATTTTACTAACATCGTCCATGTCATTTGGTAATCCTCAAAAACAATTATTTTTATTTTATTTTAAAAACCAACATATGGTAAAATAATATAGAATTGTTAAAGTAATTGCACTAAAGCATCAGAGACGTATTTTGCATCATTTTTTATCTAGTACATAAACTGAATAAAAAAGATGTAAAGACAATTTATTTATTTTTTATTAAAAATGTTTTTTTCTGCACATCTTCCTCAATTTAAGTTTTTTGGAGTGTATAACATATGCTGCACATTATTATTAATAACAGGTCACAGTTTTTACCTCCAGAGAAGACGAGGCTCGTTTCCTGAGGGGTTTCTAATGCCGAGCGCAGTGTGTCTCCTCTTCTCTTCGCACCTGTGAATAATAAATACAGACGGGTCAGAGTTCAGAGGTCACCGGGTCAGTAATCAGACTCTTTGATCGCACTTTCCGAAGGAAAAATCAAAAGCTGAGCCAGAGTGTGTGTGTGTGCATGAGAAGTGTGAACCTGAACGTCTGCTGGGGAATCCCAGACTGAAATATGGGTGAATGTTTAGCAGGGAACGCCATCGAAACAAGCGAGCAAAAGCCTGAGACGAGAGACACACTTCCTAAACACAAGCATCTGTATGCAGACAGAATCTCTCCAGTGACGTCCATTATTTAGAGGATAACGTGTGAAAATCTCCTCCGTTACCGTGATCGTATTTAAAAATTCAGCAGTTTTACAGTTCAAAATCCATCTTCCAAAACAAGGACAAGATGCACTGCATCAAGTTAGGGAACATTTTGGGAAATGTTTTGTTCAGCTCATTATGTTTAGGGTTTAAGGCGGCCAGCTTACATCTTTTACAAGTGACCCATATCCGATATCTGCATTAACAGCGTAGACCTGCGAATCAACCCCAGGTAGACGTACTGACCTGGAAAAGCTCAGGCTGAAAAGGGAATGGGATTTGCAATGATAATATAAACTTTTGCTCTCCACGCCAGCTTTAAAGGTCAGCATTGGGTTGAGCCTTTGTCCCCCAGTGCACCACTGAAAGAGTCATGTGATCGCGGCTGTCCACCTGATTTGACGACGTCATTTTTAGTTTCCACGTATGAATGAGGCCTGAAAATGATCTGAGAATATCGAATCCATGTACTTTTCCCTGCTTTCCTGGGTCATATCCATAAAAAAAAAAAACTAAAAAACAGAATTGGGTCACTTGAAGCATGTAATGTAAATGCAGTCAGAGAGTCATTCCCCGTCAAAGATTAAAGACAGAAGAGATTTATTCAATGTTATAAAACTGTGCTGTAATCTTTTCAATAATTAAGTCTTTTTTTTTTTTAAATCAAATAAAAAAATAAATGAATAAAGCAATAAAATAAAATAAATAATTAGAATTTATCTGTTCTGATTTTGTCGTCAATATAACATTAAGCAACACTTCAATTTTAGTATGTGTATAATACATGGTTCAAGTGACCCAATTCTGTTTTTTTTTATGGATATGACCCGGGAAAGCAGGGAAAAAGTACATAGATTCGATATTCTCAGATCAGTTTCAGGCCTCATTCATTCGAGGAAACTAAAAAATTGCCTTTAGGTCTGCCAAGGCAATTTATTAATAGTAATAAAATAAATTCCTGCTCATTCATATATATATATATATATGAATGAGCTGGAATTTATTTTATTACTATTATTCTCTCTTATTAGATGGTTTTGTTTGTTGCTGTCGTTTGCAAAACATGTTATTGCATTGACAGTTGGCAGATTGTTTATTTAGTATTAAAGAAAAATGAATACAAGTATTGTAATTGTATATTGGTGGAGTTTTGAATCGGGAGGTTCAGCTGGTACACGGATGGAAATAAAGGAGGAATATTTTGTGGGAGTCAGGACACTAAAGGGATCAACTAATGAACAGCTGCTCGTGTCCGGATCATTAAATGTCAAACCTCTGGGGTGTGTGTGTGTGTGTGTGTGTCTGCTCATGAAAGGGGGGATGTGGCATGTCAAACGAGTCCCACCTCCTCAAACACACCCTGCAGGCACCAGGACAAAGACCCGTCGCGTTTACACCCCGTTCTGCCCAATTAAAGCGTCACAGGACACAAAAAAGACACACTTCATGCACGACTGACGCCAGTCTCAGATATTATCACCGGAATTGTAAATGAAGATTAAAAACATTTTGTTAAATGAGGTTCACATCTGCCCTAAAGTGTGACTAATGGAGAAACGTCTCGTATGCCCCCCGAAACCTAAAGACGGAAATGAGAAATTATATTTGGTCTAAAGAAAATACAGCATAATTCTAGGATAATTATGATTTTTTGCAATGTGACATTTTTATGACATTCAGCACACAAGTTAACATTCTCATTACAATAAAGCAAAACATTTTTATTTCAATACTGCAATTGAGTATAATTCTACATTTTTAAAAATTAAAATCAGCATTAATTTAGAGCAACAAATACGACCAGAATGTAATTGCATTACAATAACAAGAATTAAGGAGAAAATGTGCAAGAAATAATATTACAATGCAAACAAAATCTTCTTAAAAGAATTACTTTAACATTAAGCCTATCATTCATCGACCTCAGACATGGATTATCGTTTGAAACTTGTAAGTACTAGCATAATGTTAGCCTGGATAAATGTGTGCTATTATTATCCGCATATCTATCCAAGTGTTCATGCGGAGTGTGGAAGCTAAACTAGCGCCGCGTTCACTTTATGATGTTCAACATAACGTGCATTTCTCTGTAT
>JARWKJ010000008.1:3426805-3436805 GCA_029959095.1 Rhinichthys osculus | reverse complement strand
GATCGTGTGACACTGAAGACTGGAGTAATGATGCTGAAAATACAGCTTCAGCTATTAAAAATGTTAATAATATTTCACTATTTTTAATAGTTTCTATTTTTTTTCTTGGTGAGCAGA
This sequence comes from Rhinichthys osculus, assembly GCA_029959095.1. Lineage (NCBI taxonomy): Eukaryota > Metazoa > Chordata > Actinopteri > Cypriniformes > Leuciscidae > Rhinichthys > Rhinichthys osculus. The sequence continues at coordinate 3,436,688 of JARWKJ010000008.1, read as the reverse complement.
AGAGACTTATTTCAAAAACATTTTTAAAAAATCGTACTGACCAAGCTGCATAGATATCAACGGCCAGGACTGAATAATATTATTGATATATTATCGGCTCAATAATATTATTGCAAGTAATGAAGGAACATGGAGTAATGTGAAAAGGGTTTGTTATCGGGGTTTTGTTATGCAAAGCAAATCAGATCAGAACTATTTTATTTTAAAAATTGCTTTTTGTCATTATCAAAGTTTTTTAAAATGTGAAGCTGGTGGTTTGATTTTTTTTATTTTATCATTTTCATGCAGAATTTTTTTTCTTCTGTGATATTTATAAAAATCTATATATATATTAATAAATATAACTATCTATTTTTTTAATGACATGTTTATTCAGTATCAACTTTTTAACGGCTACTCTACATCAAATATACTTGTAAATAGCGATTATCGGATATATATATTGGCTAGGCCAGAGAGAAGAGAGGAGGGCAGCGATGGGAGAAAAGAGGAGAAAAAGAGGAGAAAAGAGGAGTGTGTGTGTGTGCACTATGATTTTTATTTCTCCACTCGTGTGTGTTAATGCGCTCTCCATGAGACGCTGCAGGCGCTCGTAATTATAGTAACACACAAATCTGGGAGGACACACACACACTTGAATGTATGATACACTAGCAAACACACACTAAAGCAAAATAAGCCTTCAGAAGACGAGCACAGTCATAATGGCTGTTTGCTTAGTGCACTTCTCTGGTTTAAAGACAGCGATACAATCACAACCAGATGAAATGCATTCAAGTACAGTCATTGTTGGATTGTGGGATTTACAAACGCACTAGGAATCTCAACCCTACAATAAAGATGGCAGACAATTTTATTTCTCTTTTCTTAAACAAACAGTTGACCCATATATGAAAATGAGATGGACAGCTAGGTGCTAAGGTTTACTGGTTTACCTAAATGTTATCAAATATGTAGCCTAGTTTTGATATTGTTTGGTAAAACTCCCCCAGGAAGTGTAAATGTGTGCATGAATAAATGTATTTGTTGTGAACTGCGATTCATAATGTTTAATGCAAGTTGTGTAAGTAGAATGCAGAACAAATCGAGTAATAAACAGCAATATTTGACTGCAAATACCTTTAAAAAGAAATGTAATATGACAAATGTCATGTGCATTGTTCTGTGAACATTTGTAATGAGCAAACGAGACATTGAATCAGAGTTTTGAATCAATTCCCTGATGATTGTTGTAGTTGATAGTCAGAGATTAATTGAGCTTAACCAACTGCTGTTTTACTAGTTTTTTGAGCGAGATTTACCTATAGAAAGAATGAACAAATAAATAAAAATAAATAATAATTATTAAAATAACAAAAAAATGAAATATACGTTTTTTTAAATAACATAAAACTCAATGTAATTCAATATAAAATAAAAATGACTATGACTTATATATATATATATATATAAATAATTCAACTATATAGACCAGCCATCCATACAGGCTGGCTTTTAAAGGGATAGTTCACCCCAAAAAAATAATTCTGTCATTAATTAGGCTACTCTCTCTCATGTCGTTCCAAACCTGGAAGACTTTCGTTCATCTTCGGAACACAAATGAAGATTTTTATGATGATATCTTTGTTTTGGAAAGACATGAGGTTGGGTAAATGATGACAGAATTGTAATTTTGGGTAACCTAATAACACTTTAATGTGTTCATGCAGTCTTATAGAGCTGGAACTGAAGCGTTCGTGGATCGGCTTCCTGCATAATTCAAACTGATCTGTCCTTGAAGGGCAGCGAGTGAAGTGTGTGCTGTGAGCGTTTGAGTTTCTGAGGGACCCTTCACTGCTCAAGCCCTGCAGAGGCCGAGAGAAGAGATCGCTTCATTACTGAAATGTCACTCCACAGGAGAACACACACGCTGAGCTGAGGGGGATGAGAGGAAACACACGAGAGCGAGGGATAGTGCTGGAGGTGGACCAGCGCTCTCTGAAACTGAAGACGCTCTCTCTTTAAACACCCCATGATCTGGCAGTGTCAGAGCGCCATGTTTTTCCTATAAAAAACAACATTTGGGAGAAACACACCCAAAAGGCTCGTCTTATAACCTTTAGATCACATCACAACCAGAGAGGGACATTCAGACACTATTCAGATACAAACATTTGCAGGACAGGATGACAGGATGATCGTTTTACCGTAGTAGGAGAAACACTTTTTAGAAAACGTATGCATGCTAAAGCTAAAGCTAATTTGTTGTCAACTTTTAGCTGTCGCATATATATGTGCTAAAAGCCACAGACATGGACCTAAAACCACCAAACTACAAATGCCTTTTATTTCTTTACCACTAGTTTCCCAAACTGGGGCTCGTGAGTTGATCAAAAGCGAAAAATGTTATAAATCATAATGTCAAATTAAAATAAGTGAATAATTTACAATAATAAATAAAAAAATGTATCTGCATGTCATGTGTGACCATTAAGCAACATCAGAGAACCGTCAGTGAATATACAAATTTGATGTTAACTTATTAAAATATTAGCTTCAAGATTTTTCTCAACAGCATCGTTGTGATTTTTGCATGAATGCAACTGGACTTACTCTCACAAATGATTTTTGTAATTTTTGTTTAATTCAATGTGTTACTCGCCGTTTCTTTTATTTATTGGTGAAGTTTACTAGGCATTTCTAAAGTAAATACACCCTTTTTTCCAGTGTACTGAGTTTCGGTGAAAGTCAACAGAACGGAAAAAAAAGAAACAAGCGGATACAAAGAAATGGATGAAGTTCTGAGAAAGAGTGGAAGGAGACATAGATCTGGTCAGGCATTCAGCTATAGTGTGGCATCTTCTGCTTAAACACACATGATCTGATCATGTCAACGCGTGTACCATAACAATATTCACTATCACTCAGAATCTGCCAGTAAAAACCCTTATCAGTCAAACACTATATTTCACAGAGGACAGAAGAAGAAGCTGCCGGCCGGAAGAACACAAATGCTCTTAAACAGGATAAAACACAGACGTCAAGGTCTCTCTCTCTCTCTCTCTCTCTCTTCTGAAGGAAACAGACTCATTTATGACACGAGTAAACTCGACAGTCGCTGTGAGCTTATGAAAATGAAACAGCAGAAGGAGAGTTTTCTCTCCAGGATTACAGGGATGTGTCCCACACGTCAATTACATAAACACTGCTTCCCGTTCGTTAAACTCCTCCCTGTGTGATGTCACTTCTGGGAAACGACATATTATGAGTGAAGATGTTTTCTGCATGCCAACTTTCATGTATTCAAAAATGTTTTATCAAAAAAATCCATATTGCCGTTTATGACTCTGTATTGTTGTACTGGTGCATATACACATGGAAATTATTAAATATAATTTGAGCAAATAACAGCTGTGTGAAACTAGATTTTGCCTGCTTTCTCACTGCTTACATTAAACATTTTAAATATACCGGAAACGATGACATATTTTGGATTAATATACCGTATATAGAGAGATGACTATATTTGGTGCAGCTGTATAGTGTAGCGTGCAGGAGACCTTCAGTGTCCTATTTGCATATGATTCAGTGGAGAGATTATATAAGAAATCAGATGCTGAATCATAAGCATGAGCATCTGCCTGGTTTCAATAAGGTCTTTATGCATTCACAAACCTGACAGATAATATTCTGCACGACATTGGAAAAAAATGACATTACGATATTTAGTTTTTCTGCGATATTACGATGTGAAAACAGTTTCACCAGATGACTCTGTAAAGCATTAATCATTCTAGACTGATCGAGGTGATTTTGTAGGGGAGTGAATCTGCATAAACAAATTACAAGCATGGATAAATACAACAGAACAAAGATATGAATGAAATAATCAGTGCTTTATGTTTTTAAGGCAAGTCCAACAGTATTCGGACACAGAAATTGAATAATCAAATGTAATACCACTGCATACATGAAATATAATTCATCTTTGTCGTTTGTTGTTATTTTGTCGTTTGATTAGGATTAATGACAGACGGCCGCAGGAATATTAGGCTGCTGTCACTTTAAGACCGAATGCATCCGTTTTCTCTCTCAATTCCCATTTAATGTGACTACTGATGATAATATGCAGCTTTTTGGTCATTACAGGAATAGTTCTCTCAAATGTCATTCTTCAGGATATCTGAACTGGATCATATGACTTCAGAGGACTTGGAATATATAATGCACACGTCATAAGAAGTATTGCTTTAAATTGGGTCTATTTAAATTTGCCCTTGCAAAATCCCTCACACATTTGCAATCTCACGTTTGCTCGCGGGTGCCAACTATCCACTTTCCTTAAAAACACAGATAATAGGCTGAGCTGGAGCCGAGAGGCTGCATTTGCTTAATTAGAGGTGGAGGAGAACGAGGAACACCCACATTTGCTAAATTGGAGAGAGTGACCTGTAACTGCACCCGTCTCCATGATGCTGGACAGACAGCGTCTCATTACTCACACACGTGGACATTTAGATGCATGCTTAACACAAATGCACAAATGTTTGTCCAATACATCGCAATTGTGTTCATGCACTTAAAACCGGTCATTAAACCAAATGAGTTATAATTCAAATAGCTTGCAATAAACATGCTGACTTGAACAAGATTCTCTTCTAACTATTACTCGAATAAGAGAAAACCTATAGTATCGTATTTCATATCTATATCACCGCTTATGGCAACGGTGAGAATTCAACACTTGCATAACTGCATTACCAAATGCAACCATAACCCTATAAAACTACTATTGATGCATGCTTTTCTAAGGGCTCTTATGATCAAAACGTCGCTGAAAAACCTGTTTCACACAATCTACTACATGCCTTCTGTCGTCTGACTGATAGTTATTTTTCATCAAATAAAAGCCCTTTTAAAAGTTCATCTTCAGCTCGTGGTTCACTGTGAAAAAACGTTTTATAAAGTTAACATAAGAATAACATTTATATTGTCAGTAATATTTCAAGACACTTACTGGACTGAAGCAATTTAAGTTTCCTTGATTATCCATACATAATTATTTAGAAAAATCATGTTAAAATGTGTTCAAATATGTTATGATTTTGCTTGATTATCCATTTTTTTGTTGTTGAAAAAATCATGTTAAAATGTGAGTATCAAATATGATCCATCAGCTTTTGAGAAAGGTTTATTTGTTCATCTCTCAATCATCATTGTATCGGATTGCATTATATGCTTTGAAACTATTCAGATCTTTGATCATAAAACTAAGCATTAAATATCATCTTAAGATATTATTGGAGATATAGAGTGACATCTTATATTTATATGCATTTTATACATCAGAAGCTAACAGAATTTCATCTTACTTTTTGGCCATATAAATATCAGAATCTGCATTAAATTGCATATTTTCTTTAGTTTGGTACTTTGAATTAAAATTAAAGTGTTTTTTCCCCTCCATATTCTCACTATATGAGCCATAAACGCCTGATGCATCAACTGTGATACAAAACACATATGCAGACTTTTGTTTATCTTGTCTAAAGGTTCAATAAACTGAAAAAAATATATATTATTTAAGATGTCAGGCTTTACGAAGTTAAATAAACGAACAGAATCTAAAGCAAAGCTTGTTTCAGCAACACATCAGCTTCTTTAATTATATTACAGGCTGTAAACTTTGGTACCGGATGTCAAAATAACTGCTGACTACATTTGTTTCATGCTGTTCTGAGTCTATCAGAGTTATCTGGATATCTAACCGAGCAGGGAAGAGCGGGGCAAGTTGTCACAATAGGAACCTACCGTTAAATAATCTTTTATAAGGCTTAAGAAGCGGATGGAATAGAAACCAACTCACAAAACGTTTGTAAAATACTAAAATAAAACCCTTGTGAGTCTCTACTAGACATTTACACTTAACAACAGAGTATACAAAAACAAAACAGCAATTGCAAACAGATTTCGTCTATTCATCTAGCTCTGCCAGCCTTGTTTAAGCAGACTAGAATGGGAAGATTTGTTTATATCCTCCAACAACAATCAGGCTGGTCAGTGTGTGATGTGAAAGCTTTGTTCCAGCCGGTGCATCTGCACTTGCAGCACCATCGAGGCTGCGGGACAAGTCACATTCTTGGCAGAGAAACAAACAGGCTGCATCTAACTAGTGTCCTCTGTGTTCAGTGGCCCATGTAGACGTCAGAGCTGCAGATGGAGTATACACATATATATATATACTATATATATAAACACACGATAGACAGCGATGCATTTGGCCAATAGCTCTTTAGCCAGGGACATTAAATCTCTCTCTCTAAAAAAAAAAAAAATACTGTTTTCAACTCATGTTTGGGTCAAATATGGACCAACCTTACCGTTGGGTTTAAAATGTTAATTTAAACATGTAAAGCAACGGTTAAGAATTGAAGACAACGGTTGGTTTTGTCCATATTTGACCCAAAAATTGGTTGAAACAACTCCGTATTGTTTTGTATAAATGTATCTCGAAGCCGTTTAAAATTATATTGATATTTAAAACATGTTAAAACAAGAACTGGTGTTTGTAAAACAACTGTGTGGATTTCTCTACATCACATCAGGCGCAGCGATGATCACCCACACTCGTCTCTCTCTCACACACACACATTAACAAACCGATTAAACGCGCAAAATATGCCAGCGTTCATTCCACAAGCAATTATGAGCGATCGGGAAACAAAAACAGGCGATATATAAAAGGAAGGACTGAAATCCTACCGTTTAACTCGGCTGCTCTCCGCTCGACTGTCCTCGGATCTAATCCCGATGGTTTAATGCGAGTCTCGTGAGCGCACACGTCACTTCCTGTGCACCTGCACCAGCGATGGGATAAAAATAGATCACAACACGCGTTCCCATTCATAGAGTCGCGTCCTCGAGCCGATGATGCTGAATGTTCAGTCACAAATGTTCTGTGTAAATGTACGGAATATTTTTTTTTTTTATAGCGCATTCTTGCCTTCACTCGTTTTACTCACTAATTCTTAATGTATTACTGCTTGACTTAATCCACTCTAAACATTGTGCTCACTACAGTTATATTTTCCACATACACCATTACACACTTCGCTTAGTTTGTATTGTGCATAGTTGTGTGTGTTTATTATGGATGGGAAGTCTGATTCATTTGAGCGAACCGGTTCTTTCGAACAGTTGGTTTCAAAGAACCGATTCAGTGACTCTTTTACGTCACCACGATATCCCTGCGTCCCAAAAGCAATGTAGACACATATTGCTGTTGTTGTTGTTGTAAGGTGTATCAGTGTTATTGCAGCTATGATTCATCACGATATTTAGAACCTAAATATATACTGTATTTACGTGAAATAAAAAGTCATCTCAGCTGATTTTTAGTTTTGCTTGTTACTATAAAATCCTGTTTATTAAAACCAACTCAGTGTTGATATAACTGAAAGGCATTAAGCAGCAAAGTTTATCATTTGTAATTATTTTTGCTAGTTGTTAATGTAATATAATACTTTTCGTTCCATGACAAAATCCCCAAGTTAATCTATTACGAATCGTACATGTGAAACCATAATGACCCGATTCAGTGTCGTTCATGAAATAATCTTTTTTTTTTTTCAAGATTTTTTTTATTATTTTTATTTTCATTAAACAGTAAAAAAAAACATCAAAGCGTTAAGCCAGGCACTATAGATTATTTAAAGAATCGTTCGGACCGGTTTTGTCAGCTAGTTCAACAAATTCATTGAAAAGATCCGACTCCAATGAATGATTCATTAGCGAAACGACACCGCTCGTGTATATTGTTTTGTAGCCTATGTAGTGCGTGCATTGGGTATTGGCGTAATCGTTTATGGGTCAGGTATGTATGTTTACAGTTTTCAGGGAATTTTAACACAGGATGTTTACTTGAAGTGAAAGCAGCGCGCGGGCTCTTTCAACGCTGAAGGGCGTGGAACCGATACTGCTATGAGCGCGAGCCTCGCGCGCGATCATCACATGCAAAGCGAAACCTTGGGCGGTATTGGTTTTTTAGATCGAAAATGCAGCAACAATTTTTCAAATAGAGAGAAAGATTACTCCAAGGGGTCAATTCTATTGGGGATCCCTTGTAACAAATGTAAATTGAAAAAAGGCCTGGCTTTTGCCTAGTAAATGTTGTGTATTCAACAAATTCATTATAAAATCCTTCATAAGAGTAACTCTTCCATCTCTAGATGTTCTGATATTGATGAAACTTGCTCTTTCTGTGGTTTTGTTGAAGAAACAGCAGCCCATTTATTTTGTGACTAACGTAACCAATAGATTTTGGGCTGAATTAAGTTCTTTTGTTTTTAGCCCACACCTTCATTATGAAAATCCAAAGTTGCTGTCCCTTGAATATATTGTTAATTTCTTTATCTTGCATGCAAAAATCTTCACAAGCAAAAATGGCTTTGAGATTTCCTCTTTTTCTTGCTGAATTTAACTCTTTTATTTCGTCCCTTAGACTTATAAATAACAAAAAAGTTAATTTTTTGATGAATTATGATGATTTATTCAAAGATATGACTTGACCTTATTATTATGCTTTTCTTTCTGTTTTGTGTATAATTACATAATTTGATGTATGCAAACCCAGGATATTTATTTTCTGTTACCATTGTTTGTTTGTACACCTTGCTTAACTTTCCTGAGCTGGTAGTTATGTATAAATTCTGCAAAAAAATAAATACAAAAAAACATGCAAAGCGAAACTGTCCCTAGATCGACTGCAGACCCCACCACACACATTTGCAGATGTTCCTGCTTGAGAAACATGCAAATATTCTTAAATGTGCTGTAGTACAACACATAAAATGTCGCTGCTACCTGACACAAACCACTCATATGTGTTGTGTGAGAAATAAAAGCATCCGAGGAGGAAGCCTCTGTCAATCATCTTGTTCTGACTCTTACAAGCCTTTTAGGGGCGGGGTTTTGGGAAAAAGAAATCAAATAAAAATGAAAAATAAAGAACGTAACTTACTACATATATTAATTATAACACATTTAATTTTCACGAATGAAAACAGGGCCAGGATGAACAAACGTAAGGTCCTAGTCTAATTTGCATGTTGTTGTTGTCTTGTTTTGGAAGATGTAATAAAATGTTGCGTCACAGAAAATCATTGTAATTGAATTCATTACATTTATGCATTAAGCAGACGCTTGTATAACAAATCTGTACGAACTACACATGAACAAACAAACAAACAAAGAAACAAATACTGCAAAGTAGCCAGGAAAATACTGTAAAGTCACACAAATGTATTGTTGCATATGCCAATATGTACTTTATTCATCATTCATCATCAGTTTGTTTTTCAGTTGTCCTGTCTTAATAGTTTAAACAGTGCAGATATTTAGGTCACAAACCTGAGTCACACTAACTTAAAAATGATAATGAAGACGCTTCATTGTTTGCTTTGCTTTTCTGCATTCTTTTCTAGCATTTAAGGCATTTCATAATTGCATAATTGTACAATGCATTTTTTTCTAGTATTTAAGGCATTTCATAATTGCATAACTTGAAAATGCGGGTGAATGTTTTATGTGAAACAATGTAATCAAACTTGTCTTCCTGCTGACATCCCACAATGCAATGCTGCCTAATCCTCTATCCGACCATTACGCCTGGTCAGCACTGAACTGTACATGTATCGATTTGCCACATGAAGCACTCAAATATGTACAGATTCATTACATTTTTTTTTTACACATCCATTGATTTAATTCTTTGTGCCACTCTTTCTTTTCAGTTAGTTGCTTAAATATTTTATGTGAGTATTATTATTAAAATAGCTGTGTAATAAGTTGGATAATGTACAACCAACGCAAAATAAAAGTCCTCCACTTCACTCATGAACAGTAG
>JARWKJ010000008.1:3256805-3424305 GCA_029959095.1 Rhinichthys osculus | reverse complement strand
AAACTGCAGTGAACCAAAGACAGTCTCAAAAACACGATTTGAAATCGTTTTAAGGGATAAAATTATTGACTACAGGGGGATTTTAAAATCAAGAAAAGGTTTTTGTGATAAGAGACAATAAAAACAACTTTTTGCCTCAAAAACTTTTCTTTCCTGGGGAAAAAAGAAATACATTTTCAAAAGTCAACGAATTTGCAACAGCTGAATGTAACATATTTGACATGTCTCATGTCAGTCACATGTAATTTATTGAAGCCACGAAATAATCTTTATTTAGAACGTCTCCAGCACATTTTTAAATTACCCAAAAAATCAAACAAAGTTCACCCATCATGCATGTTATCATGCACATTAAAACTTAGGCTGGCTGTTAAAAACATCAACACAAACTCATGGGCATCAATCGCTTCACTGAATACTTGCCGGCTAAGAAATAAACAATTATAACCTCACGATCCATCTGTTTTCAAATCCACATCATTTGAATATCACAACATCAATGTCTGTCAGGAAATAACGTGCGCAATACACAGTACTGACAGTAGTAATTAGTAGTAGCAGAAGTCAAGTAAGTTCACACACTTCCTGAAAAACACACAGTACCTGAAAGGATTAGTTCACGTAGTGTAACAGCGCAGCGCTTTTGTGTTGTGCGTCAGAATGTAGGCTCACTATTGGCCAGCATCACACGCATCACCAGCTTCGGCCAATAGTGAGCCTACATTTTGACGCACAACACAAAAGCGCTGCGCTGTTACACTACGTGAACTAATCCTTTCAGGTACTGTGTGTTTTTCAGGAAGTTTTATTTAAAAACAAACTCAGCCACTGCGTCTTCAGCGGTTCGGATTTAGGAACATTAAAATGACTACAGTGTTCGTTATTACACCCAAGAACAGAACACCACAATCGCTTAGACGCCATTCTGCTCATAGACAGTGCTCCAGCATATCAACAATGACCGCGCCGGTCCGCGCAGACTATGATTGACAGCTCTCACGAGCGAGGGCGGGTCTGTGTTGAAACGATGCTGTCAATCAACAATCGTGGGAGGGGCTTCCGAGCGTGTGACGGCTTGATTTGAGGCAGGGGAAAACATATAAGGAGATTAAAACAGAAACACTGGATGGATTTTTATCATTTTATGATGGTTGTGTTCAGACACTGCCAACACACATTTCAGTACAATCAACTTGTAAAAGTGCATGTACCATTATATGACCCCTTTAATAACTTTTCTGGGCCGGCAAGTTTCAATCCCTTAGAAGCCTATGGAGGAGTGATCCAGCTCTCAGATTTAATCAAAAATATCTTAATTTGTGTTCTGAAGATGAACGAAAGTCTTACGGGGTTGGAACAACATGAGGGCGAGTAATTACTGACAGAGTTTTCATTTTTGTGTGAACTATCCCTTGAAGTTTCAACTACGTCATCGCTTTCCGAGAAGAGCGAGAAAATGTGAAACTGAGCGGCTTCAACATACTGTTGTTGAACACATGTCTGTCAGAGACGATAGCGTACCGAACACATAACGCAAGTATAAATTTGTTCTTCACTCGCTGAAATTGTACAAAATATTCTGAAAAAATACAACAAACGCCACTCCAGTTAAAAAGCCTCGCCGAGTTAATAATGAACATTGTTCAACATGTGTTGGTTCCTGATTGAAACACGAAGTTGTACGTTATATTTTGATGGACATTTTTTATACACGATTCACGCATTTGACTATTTGCAATAATTTTCTATAATTGACTGATCTTTTTTTTTTTTTTTGACTGTTAAACTGTTAAATGAGTGATCTTGAGATGAGTCCCTATCCAATTTGACTCTCATAAGTATATTCAGGAACTTGACAGGTGATTTTTTATCAAATTTAGTTTGATCACTATCTTCTCATTTGTTTACAAGATTAGGGCAATTATCAAAGTTTGATAAAATGTTGATGCAACATTTTTACATGATGTGTTACATTTAATTACCCCCATGCATATTTTAAGCCATATATATATATATATTAGTGCTGTCAAAGATTAAAATATTTCATCGCGATTAATGTCATAGTTAACTCGCGATTAATCACACATTTTTATCCATTCTAAATGTCTCTTGATTTCTTTTTGTCCCATTATTTTTTCTCATTTTAATGCTCTTATCAACATGGAAAAGTGGATCGGCTTGCTTTGTGCAAATGTTTTTTTATTGAAAACAACACTGACATATACTGTGTTCAATTTCACACTAACATTCTCACTTGGAGCAAATAATCTCTCACACAATGTAACACTGTCCATCAATAAAAGGGTGAAAGAAATACTGACGAGGTCCTGATATTGACGAGGGTGCGGAGAATTCGCATCAGCTGTGTGTGTGTGTGTGTGTGTGCTTGGCCATCATCAAGTGGTATTTCAGACTGGACATGCTGCGATGATGATAGCTCAGTTCACAACGACAAAACACACAGATCACTTTGGTCTTGTCAATGGAACCATTTGGCAACTTTTTAAAGTAAACTTTCCATTCAGAATCTTATTGGCATCCATTTCGGCGTCTCGCGCTCGTCATCCACTCAAAACGTAACGTTAACCTACTATTTGGCCGGCTCGCAAGCCTAAACAAGTGTGTGCGGCGTGCCTGTTGTTTTGTTTCCGGTCTAGCTAACGTTAGATCCGCTTGCGCTTTGGTCGACGAAGCAACAAAACGTCCTCGCGCGGCGCAAGCCATTGACATGAATGGGTTTCGCAGCGCCGCGTCCTGTTGCAAAAGCATGTGAAAAAAACGACAGTTTGCTAGGCCAAATTGCGTTAACGCCATTAATAACGCGTTTAACTGACAGCCCTAATATACATTATATATATATATATATATATATATATATGTATACACACATCGGGGTCTGATTAAAACCACATCATGGTTTACAGCCCACCTGAGGATATTTACTTTAAGTTGACTTTGACCATTTTTACTTGTATTTGTCACTTTGCTGTATTTTATTTTTGTTAAAATCACTGAGATGAAGTGCTATTTTCTACTCACTATGCGGTTTAGCTCTGCCATCAGCGGAGTGTGTTTGTCACAGTGAAGTGTGATGATGGTGGCCACCACCCAGGCATTATCAGTGTTCCTGCTGTCATCTACATAACCACTATACACCTGCGTTAGAGAAGAAACACACACATCTGTTTCGCTTTGTGGAACATTAACTCAAAACAATCAACTGGTGGAACTGGTATTTCAAACATGGAAAAGAAGTAACATGAGTATTAACTGTCCCTGCGTGCTCAAAACATTACCTTTGTGTGAGTCTACTATTAAATTATAACATAGTAACTTTTTTCTGTTTTTTACTATTTTTCTGTTTGTCAAACACCATGAGCATTACAGGCAATGTTTTTTTTTTACTCTTTCCCGGCCTGTGTTTTTTTTTTTTAAGTAGCCAGCCAGCGCCAGCATTTTTTATAATTTTCACAAAACTTTCATATTTTGTTGTATGAATATCTGAACATGCATATATAGATAAATAAATCAATACAATTTTGTTAATGGTTAATTTAGTTAATTTAGTGAATAGTCCAAAAATCAAAGTTCTATAATGATTTACTCACTGCATGCTGTATTTTTCCCATGCAACACGACTAGCTAACGAACCCATAGATAACATATGAAACCCGACACAGTTCAAATCTATGCTCCTGATGTCTGTAAACAAGTCTGTCTTTTAATCAGTAAAGTTGAGCATCTTGTTGATTTATCTTGCTCACCTGTTCCCCAGCCTTTAGTTCAGACTTGGTCTTGTCATTTAACTTTTTACCCAGAATCCTCTCCAGTGTCTGTGGTAGAGGCTCGTCAGGTTTGGCTGGGCTCTGCAAGAATAATAAAAAAAAAACTTAATATACATATATCTAGAAAGCTTGTTTGTGCATGTCAACTCTTGGTTCCACAATATAGCAAATATGATTGTTATGACTGCATAATAAAGCAAATGCAACGATTCTCTGTATCATATTAAGATTCTGAAAATGTCACTGTACAGATTTTATTTTAAGCATTCATTCTCACCCCAGGAAGAGTCACAGGCTTCTCTACATCCTCGGAAACGGAGAGAAACTCCAGCACTTGGTGTTCAGCATCACGCCACCTTTAAAACAGGCAGCTCAATCATTTCTTTGTTTAATACACTAACAGCAGGACGTGAGATGAATGTGATCTCTAATCTCTGTTGTTTTTGGTGCATTCGGTTGTACACTTCAATTTCATCTGATATGAGATTAGATTTTAAATCCAGGAGGAAGTGGACTTGAATTGGATTTTAACTCCAGTGTTGTGTACCTGGTGAAGATTGGGTGGAGAATGTGATTCGGGCCGAGGGATTTCAGAGCCCCTTTTCCCCGTATCCCAGTCCTTCCTTCTGGATTCCTGTAAAATCCATTCATGACAATTAGACTCAATCAAATGCAGTTAAATGCAAATTCCAGTAGGAGAATAAAAGCACTGATGAAATATATTTTGCTCAGCATACCTGTACTTGTCTAAGACTGAAGTGTCTGAGCTGTACAGAAAAAAAGTGTTTTTATTTACAAAAAGCTTCACAATATCAACAAGACTGTCAGGAATACAAAATAAAAAGCATTTCGAGATTTATAATAAGTCTTCAGCTCTAACAAAACTTGCAATTCAGTAAAGTCATCTTATAGTCCATGGGCCAGAACAGATATTGGTACCATCTGGGTGGGCAAAACCTTACCTGTACTAAATTGTTTATGGGGTTAATATAAGTTATTTTTAATATGATAACCTTTCCACAGTCCCAGCTTTTTATACTTTTTTTTTTAGAATTGCATTTTCCTACTTTTATGAATTAGAATTATTTTTGAAAAATACACAAACGCCCAATACCATAATTACAGTGATCTAATATTAATACCAAGCAAACTAAAATATTTGTAAATATTAACAGGGATAATAAAGTCGATATCTTTGAATTCACACTGATATTTTGTTGTTTTGAGTTGTAAAAAATATAAAAGAAAAGAAAAATAGCATGTATTGTCGACTCTGTCTACCATTGGAAAGTCATAAAATGTACGTACGATTTGTTCTTAATTTTTGCTTAATATATTTCAATAAGTTTTGTTTTCAGGTTCATGTGGAATTTATTAGGTAACAGCTTTGTAACACAAGAAAATAAGAAACGTTGAATTTCAGGTAGATATTAACCCTTAAAGACCTAGACCATTTTTGGAGCACATGACTCGCCTGCTCTTTTCTTTTTTTTTCTAACCCATTATAGCAGTCAGCATCAAGTGCCATATATCATTTTAAACAGGAGAACTTGAAGTCTCAATTTAGCTAATTTAAATGACCAATTTTCATTTATTTTGTCTTAGAATGGATGAATATACCAGATTTAAGAAAAAACGGCAGCAGATTTTTATTGAATTTTTTTACTCAACTCAAACAAATCCTTCTGAAGTTTGGATTTTTTCCTTTAGAAAGTTGTACTTGGATATTCTAGATTTCCAGATGAAATTTTGACTACATGTAACAATGCCTAAGCAAGTTATAGCCATTTATTATAACATTATTATAGGCGATTTTCAGTGAAAAGCTGGTGTTTTTTATTTTTAGATGTGTCCAAAAAAAAGTAAAATAAACAAAATAAAGTAAAATAAATATAAAGTAAAAGTAAAATAAATATAAACATTGTCATAGAACACTGAAGCAAAAGTGAATTTTTATATATATATATATATGTAGTTTCAACCAATCTGGGCATGCGGGGGTGGGACTAAGCATCAACAATCATTCATGTTTGGCTCAGAGGAACAAACCGCATGGGTTTCTTTGACTAATCAATGCTGATCAAAACTTGATGACGCAATCACATTCCACCTGATGTGGCAAATTAACTACTTGAGGCCAAGAAGATTGGAGAAGAGGTTTACCAAAATTTCAAGACAGAATATCTGGAAACAAAAGTGCTACTTTTCTACGACACGATGACCAAGAAAAAACTGAAAACGTTCTCAGAGATCAAGAAAAAGCAACGCAGCCAGGAGCAAGCAAATCAGGTAGTCTTGAAGGCTGACAGAAACCTCTTTGGTCACAGGATCTTGGTGGCACAGAGCCGACAACTACACATGAGTGATGTCTTGGCTCATCCTCTGGGACCTCTGCCTTTGGTCCTAGCTAACAAGGATGGGTCTCTACGCAAGACCAACAAGGCAGTTTTGGCCAGAGAGTTGAAGAAGAGCATGTCCCCAGCTGAGGAAATCCCAGAGCCATCAACAACCACCATTGATGGAATGAGCCTGTTACAGAAACTGAAGGGCCAAGACAATTCCTTTGCGCAGTTGGCTGTCTCAGCTCTGGACAAAGAGCTGCACGAAGGGGGGAAGAGCCAGCGTATAGATGTTGTCTTTGATGTGTACAAGGACATCTATTACACGGAACGTGAAAATAGAGACACCAGCCACCATAGTCACATGTTTGCCGGGAGCCAGAGCACCTGACATCAAAGCAAATTTAAAAGTGCTGGCTAATGCTAATCGTAAATTATCAAAGATTATTATTCACGTCGGCACTAATGATGTTCGACTCCGCCAAAATTAATATTAAAGAGGTGTGTGAACTCGCAAGTACGATGTCAGGCACTGTAATTTGCTCTGGCCCTCTTCCTGTACGCAGGAGTGATGAGATAGTTAGCAGATTGGCTTCACTCAATGGTTGGCTGTCGAAGTGGTGTCCGCAGAATAATATAGAGTTTATAGACAATTGGAAAAGTTTTTGGGGCAAGCCTGACCTGTTGAAAAGAGATGGTATCCATCCCTCCTGGGCTGGTTCTGCTCTTCTCTCTAATATGGCTCATAGTCTTAGAGCTCAAACATGACAATCTGGGGCTCAGGTCAGGAAGAAGACAGACTGGTTAAACCAACCGTCTGCCAGTTGTCTCGCATCACCAAGGTCAGATAAATCCCATCACATAGAGCCTCTTTCACCTAGATATCATCATATAGAGACTGTGTCTGTTCCCCGAATTAGGAAATACAAAAAACTTCCAAACCCATCTAAGGGTAAAAATTTAATTGATGTTTAACAAATAAAAAACAGATATAATACAATTGAGCAAATGATAAAGCTTGGGTTGCTGAATATTCGATCCCTTACTTCAAAAGCACTTATTGTTAATGATATGATTACAGACTATAACCTAAATGTGCTGTGTTTGATAGAAACCTGGCTAAAACCAAACAATTACATTACTTTAAATGAGTGCTGTTATAAACATGAACCTCGTCTGAAAGGCAAAGGGGGAGGTGTTGCTGTAATTTATAGTAATACTTTCAAAATTACTAAGAAGTCTAGTTTCAAATATAATTATTTTGAAGTGTTGGTGCTTAATGTAACAACATCGAGTGTAAATGATAAATCACGTTTGAATTTGTGCTGGCTACTGTATACAGGCCACCAGGGCACCATACAGACTTTATCAAAGAATTTGCTGACTTTCTATCAGAGTTAGTGCTGGCTGCAGATAAAATCGTAATTGTTGGTGATTTTAATATACATGTAGATAACAAAAAAGATGCATTGGGATTGGCATTTAAATATATTCTTAACTCAATTGGAGTTAGACAACACGTGTCAGGACCTACTCATTGTCGTAATCATACTCTAGATCTAATATTATCACATGGAATAGATATTGATGCCGTTGAAATTCTGCAGCAGAGCGATGACATCTCAGATCACTATCTAGTCTCGTGTAAACATCATTTAGCCAAGGCTGCAAAGCCGACTCCTTGTTACAAATATGTTAGAACTATCACTTCTGCCACTAAATATTGCTTTATTAATAATCTTCCTGATCAGTGTCATCATCTCAGCATCCCGGATAGCTTAGAAGAACTTGATATTGCGACAGAAACTTTTAACTCTCTTTTTTCTAGTACTTTAGACACAGTTGCTCCGTTTCGCTTAAAGAAGATTAAAGAAAATAATCCATCTGGGTGACCAATGTGGTTCCATTCTGGCCATGCATGCTCTTTCGGGTTGTGATACCACCTCATATCCTGTCGGGAAGGGGAAGGTGTCTGCATTCAAGGTCATGAGAGTCGTACCTTGTAAGCTTCTCCACTGTATTAGAGAGGCAGAAGCCACAGATTTACAGATCACAAAAGCAACAAGGGCTTTCTTTCTGGCTCTGTACAATCAGAGGAACTCTGTAACCTTGGATGCAACCCGGTATGAAATTTACCGGAAGCGGAACAGTCCCCCAGCAATGAAGACACTAACTGCTACAGAGCGCAATATGCGCCTTCATGGAAGACGTGCCAGCCTACAGGTGCTGCTATGGAAAGCTGCAGACCAGCCTGATCCACCTGCTGTGGATATCACCTTGTTTGGATGGAACAAGAAGATGGGCCTAAAGGAAAGAGAGGAACTGATTATGCCCTCCCAGGATTCAAGTCATGTTCCTCCTCCTGCTTTTTTAGCTGTTGTCAGTTTTGGTTGCAAAGCCAGGTTGAAACCTTGCACATCAGCAAAGTGCAGCTGTGCAGCTGCAGGTCTGGCCTGTACCAGTTATTGTTCCTGCAAAGGCAATGATGGTATATGCTGCAACATACTTACACAACACCAAGAACACAAAGAGAGATATGAAGGGTCTGGAGAAGATGATGACAGAACAGACGAACAATGGATATGATGAGGCTGCCTTTTGTTCATTAATTGTGAGGCATAGCAGTTTGCCTGAAGGTGGTAACCAGTGTGTGCTTTGTTGGGGTGCGGAGGTGAGGCCCTCTTGCTTAGCCTTGCGTCTGGCGGGCTGACCCGGGCTGCCTAGACTCAGTTTTAACTCTTGCGTCCTACAGAGTTTTAACTGGGTCCTCGTTGGATATTGTGCCTTGCGGACCAACCTTGGCAGCCATTCGGGCGTTGCCCTAGCGACTTGCATTCTTGTATGGCATGTATATAGTGTATATTTGTACATAGTTCGTTGATCACACATGGTGATGGGTTTAGGTGATGTCATCTCAATGGGTGTCTTAAAGACCTACCCCATTAATATGTATCGTACAGTTTCATGATCCAAGTTATGTTAAATACCCGCATTGATTTTTCCTCCAGAAATGCATGACATTCAGCCTAACAAAGATTCATCGTTTATCCAAAAAGCAATTTTTAATTTTTTTAAGTGTCAGGATGGGATTCAGCCTCACTACACCCGGAAAACAATGCATCAACATTCACAATAGCACCCATGATTGTGAAATGTAAAATTATTTTGTTTACCATAAAAATAACCGAAAATTATGCCTGAAAGTAATCATAATCTGCCTAAATAAATCAAAATATGTCATAAAATTATCTCTTTGAAATCTGAAAATGCCAGAAATGAAATCAGCATCCTCTAAAACCACTCACATATTGTAGAAATTGACCATACAGTGCAAAATATCTGGTGAAAATGGACAATTAAGCTAATAATGCTAATCATGCTAATTGCTCAACATATGCAAATTAATTAGCATCCGGCAGTTTCTGTATGCTGGGGACCCATACTTCACATTTCTGCAATAAAACTTTGGTGTACTCAACATTTCCGGGTTCACCTAGTTGGCTAGACTATTTCATGATATTGGGGTATTACGGTTTAACATGCTAAAACTCCCAAATTTAGCAATTTTTAGCCATTTATTTTGGAATGATTGCCTTCTTTATCTCATTATTTCACTAATTTGGAACCTACTTTATTTGTGATGAATGAACCACTTGATGAATTATCAACTGGATGAACCAGATTATTTACATGGAAGGTACTTTTGCCATTTTTTCCGGGGTCAGTCACTTCAAGCGGTCATAACCACTACTAAGCTGCCAGTTGGCAAGGGTTATCATGTCAAAACATTATCTAGGGATGCATAGGATGTAAAAAATCACAACTATAATTTGCCCACCCAGATGGTACCAATACGTGAAATTTTGGGTCTTGGCCCAAGGACTATTACTGTCATTTCTATTTAACCAGGGTTCCCACACCTCGGTTAACTTCAAATTCAAGGACCTTTCAAGGACTTTCCAGGTCCAATACCCTCAAATTCAAGGACTTAATGTGGGGACAACATAGTGTAGATCGAATACATTATAAAATGTTCCAAATATCTTGAAACTTTCATTTTCCAGGCATCACGTTTCAGTGGGTTCAGCCTATTTTTGCAATGTTTCACGGTGTGTCTGTGAAAAGTTGAGGTACCATCGTAGTAGTTTCGTGCGCGCGTGAACGTCATGGCAACGTACACAAAGCACCTAACGCGGCAAACACTTAACGTAACGCGTAATTGCGAGTAACTGACGTAAATCAAGCAAGTTAGTAATCAAGTGTCCCGAAGTGTTGGCGAAATAACACATTAGCGCATCGGTTCCCAACAAGGGGGTCGAGGCCCACAAGGGGGCCTCAGCGAGCTCTGTGGGGAGTCGCGTCATATTTTGAGCAATGAGCATTAAATAAAAGTCCTTAACTTTTTTTCTGTTCAAAATGTATATAATGAGCGAGTTCATCATGAATCCATTTTCCAATCCGTGTTTTTGTCGTATCCTGAAGCACTATGGTACACCTATAATAAGTGTTTACATTGGGACTATTTTACACTGGTTCGGATCGCTGCCGCTGCGGAGTAGCCCAGTGCCTGCGTGACTCGTCTTAGACGTACACAGAGAGAAGTAGTTCCGGCTACAATGTTCTTCCGAAAGACGCATTATTCTGTTAATAAACGCAAGTTTATTATCGCACGCTATAGCGTCAAAAGCGTAAAAAATAAAGCCTCACAAATAACATGCAAGTATTGAGACAACAGTCATTTAGTAATAGCCTATATTCTTTCTTTTTTTTTTACCTACACACCACTGTGAATATTTTTGTTTTTGGATTTCTAATAGGGCCGATATATAGGCTTCTCCTAGGCTTACGTTTTTAAATTACAAAGGGCCTACTGATGTTTTTGTTATTGTATTTTCAATATTATAGGCTATGCGCATAAACATATCTGGTTATAAACATACCGTTTGTTTAAAAACAACATATTTTGTCATCCTTGCTGCAAGCTTACAAGAGCGATAATATCATTAAAAATATTTTCTTGGGAAAAAGGGGGTCTAAGACAAAAAAAGGTTGGGAACCACTGCATTAGCGGACCGGAAAAGCTCTTGCACAAAATAAATTCAAGCACTTTCAAGGACCTGTGTATCTATTTTCAAAAACTTTCCAGGGCCTTGGATTTTGTTTTTCAGATTCACAAACTTTCAATGATTTCAAGGACCCGTGGGAACCCTGTTTAACTTACTGTTTAAATTGGCTGGAGATAATTCTTAAAAGCAAAACTTTATGGTGTGTTCAAGTCCTCTTGAGAAGTTCGTATTTCCGAGTTGGGAAGTCATACGACGTCAGGTGCGTTCCAGTCACTTTAGTCAAAGCAAGATGGCGATTTTTTGTTTTTATTAAATTGAAATGCTATAAATTGAATCATTATACAGTAGACAACATTTGAAGTGGATCAAAACCTTTCATCAAAGTTATACATTAATTTTGAACAATACCCGTTCTTGTCTTATGGCCAACTTTGATTAACTTTTTTGATCCACTTCAAATGTTGACTACTGTATATTCTATAACAATTGTACAATAATATGGTGTTTTGTACATGCAACTTAGATGAAAAAAGGAAAATTTTCATTAATTTTAACAAATTTACCATTAATACAGACGCTGCATCTATTACGTCCAACATGTTTTCTCACGGACACTCGGAAACTTTGGGATTAAAGAAAATCTCAAGTCTCCCACTCATAATTATAACTTTTGGTGATGTTTATGGGTATTTCCGGCAAGACTTGAATGCATCATTAGAACAGAGTGTTCCCTTTTACTTTCAACTATATTTAATAGTGCATGATAATTGCACACGACTATATCGTAGATCAATTTGATTAATGGTGCCACTCTATCTTTCAGTATAAAACTTACTCGCTGCTGTCCTGTGGATTGTAAACTGGGGGTTTGTACAGACTGAAGTTTACCTAAAAGAGTAAAAAATGTGTGGGATAAGATAAACAATATAACAGAATGCTGTTTAATGTTATAAAATATGTGTATAATTCATATCAGGCACCTCCCAGGGCACCTTCTCCTCAGGCACAGGAAAGCGTTTGACGACGTTACTGCCGGGATACACAAGCTGACGTGCGAATGTGTGAGGGGCGGATTCGTCATCGGTCTCCTGTCCACTCGATTCACCGTCGTCCCTGTCAGAGCTTTTACCTGCTGGATGATGGACAGGGAACGTTATCAGAGCATTCAGACAAGGTTCTTCTCAAAGTTATGAACAAACGTGTTTACTTGTTGTAAAATATGTAGTTGGATTGTTTCATGTAACTTAGTTTTACTCCCTCGCTGTGTTATGGCTTTGCTATGTGGGGATAAATGTGCTGGTTACGTTCGTGAGACGGCTGATTAGCACTCTTGTCATTGACCGTAAAACAGTAACGTTACAGGAGTCACCAACCCGTCGATCGCGGTCGACAAGTCCATCTTGGAAGATTTTAAGTCAATCGCGAGGAGTTTTCAAAATCAGAGAAAAAAGCCTATTGTGTGTAGTAAGTGTGTCTAGGGGATGCGGAGGCGCGCGCGCTGTTACAATCATGACATTTTTGCCGCGCGCACCTTTGCGCTCATGCGGACGCGTCGAGTTTAAACAAGGCTTTACGCTTTAACCAGCTCAGCCACAGTAACAGCTCATATTAGCCAGCTAAACTTTTACTACCCTGTTAGAAAAAATATATAGTTGCATAGTTTCATGTGGTTCTTCTCCCTCGCTGTATTATGGGTTCGCTGAAATGTGCTGGTTACGTTTGTGAGACAATCATCTGATTACTATTATTATATTATATATTAAGACCCCTGATCCTCACCTGACTATGGCTTTGTAAACTTTATCTATGATGTGGTTTATAATGGACTGTGATACAGAAACAGTGACGTACACTCTTGGCTTACTCTGGCTATTGTCTGCTGTCTCAGACGACGTTATGTTTGTCCCGTTTGAGCCACCGTAGCTTCTTCGAAAGGGAGGGGTGAGCAGTGGGCGGAGCCATTAGTGCAACTCGCAACCGAACCGCTAGATGCCGCTAAAATCTACACACTGCACCTTTAAGCTTACTGAAATGTTGTTAATAGCTAAAAAATGTATTGCTATGGAATGGAAAGC
This sequence comes from Rhinichthys osculus, assembly GCA_029959095.1. Taxonomy (NCBI): domain Eukaryota; kingdom Metazoa; phylum Chordata; class Actinopteri; order Cypriniformes; family Leuciscidae; genus Rhinichthys; species Rhinichthys osculus. Next base: position 3,411,040 of record JARWKJ010000008.1, on the reverse strand, counting down.
AGACACTGATGTGCCGATTGGATTGTGGTTGTTGGAGATTTGCAGCTGTGTACGCTTAGAGAAGATCACATATTCAATGAGAAGCAGGGGGGAATTATTTAATAAAATCTGGAAACCCTTTTTGAAATATATAAATATAGTAGCACATGACTTGATTTGATAAAGTTAATTTTCTAACTGTCTTACATTGTATCTCCCTTTTTCTTTCTTTTTTTTTCTCACTGTTGCCTCATTTGTGTCTTGTCGGATGTTTGTTTTTGTATTTGAAAAAGTTATGAACAAACATTCTTCCAGTAACGTTAATAGAATGTTTGTTTAAAGTTCTCTGGTCTTTAATAATGTTCTCTAAACGTTAGCATAAAAACATTATGCATCATTCATTTTCTGAAATGTTTTAGTTGGATGTTCCTCCACATGATTTACATGTTACTAATGTTCAGAAAACATTTCAAAAGTAACGTTCTCATAATGTTTGAAGAATGATAAGATTTGCATAACCAAGAAAAAAAAGTTTTGAGCGTTCAGAGAACATTCAGAAATAACCTTTTTATAACTTACTGTGAATTTTAACTAAATCTTCTTAGAACAGGTTCTGTTAGCTGGAAAGCAGCTGACGTCCTTTGCTGAACATCATGCATTTAGGCACTTTCCACAAATAAAAACAAGACCTGAATGTCTTAAAATCAGCAAATGACCAGTGCTTGTTATTTTTCTGACAGATAAAAGTTTATCTAACATACAATCAGTGTTGTGCCTGAACGCGTTCATTCTGGTGTCTGTGAACGCACGCTCTCTCAGTTTAACTTCGTTCAATAGGGTGCCAGATTTCTATAGAGCCTTCCAGGCGAAACCCCGGCTAAAACACCGTAAACAGGCCTTAATATGTAGCGAAAAAAACACCCAATCTGGCAACACCAGCCACCAGTGTCGCACCGCCGCATGCATCATCAAAACTAAAAGCAGTGTGAAGCCGACAAAAGCATCGAGGAGGCGTCGTATGATCATTTACACGAGTTTTATGACAAGGTCGCTGAGGATGGGAAAAATCATACATTTCTGTGCAAACTTTGCCCGGCGATAAAATAATTGCTGTCTGTGGTTGTATATAGGCTGTGGCAATAATAAAAAATAAATAAATAGCTCACAGCAACATATGGAAAAAAAGAACTATGAACTAGTTCATTTTAAAATTTGTGAACTGAACTTTGAACTAGTTCATGTAGAAAGTGAACTTTCCCAACACTGCATACAATAGTAATCTAACATACATGAATACTGCATTAAATTGATCAAAAGTGACAGTAAAGACATTTATAATGTTACAAAATTGTAGCCTGGGAAAAACCAGACAACTTCCGGCAAATTTAGATTAGCTCTGAAAGTTAGGGCCTTTCTCAATCTGTGTTCTTGTCTGTACTTGTGTCCTTGTGTTCTTGTGAAACGTCATCTTTTGTGGCCCAAGTACTGTCCCAATACACAAGTTTGCATTTTGGCAAGAACGGATAAAAATCCTGGATGTGTTCTTGACACGCCCATTTTACCGAGGAATGAGGATGCATCGGTTGGTAATTTGTGTGAACATGACGGCAGAAATATCCCAGCATTCAATTCGGCATTCGAGGAAGGTCAATACAGTAATTCGTTTTTCTACAATTACGTACGCTATTTCATCACTAAATTCACTTCTGAGAACATTTGATGCGAGATATCAACTGTGTAGATTTCAAATATTGGCACTTTTACGAAAATTTATGGCGAATCGAAAATGTGCTCAAACGTTTTCGGGATTGAGAATCTCCATAAGCGCCTGCGGGTGTAACGTTAGCTATTGAGCCAACCGGCCAGTTTGCTCACAGACTCGTGTTACCCCACAGTCAAGAGACCATTGCAGCCTGGCTGTTATCGTCAACAATTCTCGTTATGTTTGGGTTCTGCAGACGGTGTCTGTGCGGGGGTTTTATTGCACAATACCAGCAAGAACACATCGTCTCAAACTGTCAGCAGCGTTCTGTGTGCTCGTCACCTTGTGAGTTCATTCTTCCAAGAACAACTAGCAAGAGCTTTCTCCCCAAGAACACAAGTCCGTTCTTTGCATTCTTGGTTTTGAGAAACACCCTCTGAGAGCCCATTCAAGCCCATTTCCAATCCGTCGAAATCGCGGCACCAATCAGAAGCGTTGGGGCGGGCTTTTTAGATGACGGCAGCGCTGGGATTTTGAAGCAGATTTTGTAGCCTACATTACAAAGATGGATGCCGCCGTCGAACATCACTCGTTCCAATCAGCTATCGCGTCTGTTTTAAGCCATTTAAACGTTTCCTTTTAGTTAAAAACCGAGCAAAGAACAACACTCGGAGATGTGTCTCCGCCGCTCTGCATACGTCATCTCCTTCATCGCTCTGATTGGGTTTAGGTCTATCCGCGACGTCCGTTGGTGACGCCCCTCTGGAAATGATTTGTCTATGACGCTTTGCCAGACCATAATTCAGTTACAACTGAGAATGGTCTGGTTTTAACCAGGCTAACAAAATAGTCTATTTCAAATAAATGCTGTTTTTAACAGTTTTTTTAAAGAATCCTGAAAAATAATATAATGGTTTCTGCAAAAATGTAAAGCAGCACAACTGTTTTCAACATTGATGATAATCTGAGATGTTTCATGAGCAGCAAATCATCATATTAGAGTGATTTCTGAAAGAACATGTGACACTGAAGACTGGAGTAATGATGCTGAAAATTCAGCTTTGATCACAGGAATATAATAGGTTTTAACATATATTCAAATATAAATTTTAAATTATAATAATATTTCACAAAACTAGTGTTTTTACTGTATTTTTGATCAATTAAATGCAGCATTAAGACTTGATCCCAAACTTTCGAACAGTAGTGTATGTAAGATCTCATTACCAAAAAATGGGATTTGTGTCTCTAATACTTTAATGAACTTATAAGGACAGATCATGAGTATGAAAAAGGATGCATGCATCTAATAAGAGCTGATCTTAAACACACTCTGCTTACTCATTAGAGGAGGCTGCATTTTGGATTTGCATCCCTGAGATTTCAGCGCATCTATAATCCATCGTAAAGCTTTGCCAGACTCTGAGACCTGCCAGAAGACAAGAGATTCACCATCTGACATTCACATTTGCTTTGACAAGCCCGCCTGAAATAATGAACAGAACAAACTGACTGCAAAACAATATTTATGGTGTGTATTTGTGAGTGTTTGTGGCAGAACGACACCTGCTCTTCAAGGTTAGAAAGTCGTTTTGCCATCGTGGTCGAAACCATCTCCTGCTCTCCCTCCAGAAGTTCTGACATCGCTCCGACCCTGAGTGGAAAACACAGGATTAAAGGTGCAGTCTGTAAGAATGACAGCTAGTGGTCGAAATAGTAACTTCATTTTTTTCCCCCTTCATGTTAGTTGCAAGCTGTTCACTCATTGGGAATAAAAAAGCTATTAATAAATAAAAAATTCTTACATATAGCACCTTTAAGTTTTGCCATTAGAACAATCTTAAGAAAAGAAATATAAAATCATTCTTAAATTTTTTTTTTTTGTAATAAAAAAAAAAGTTCTTAAATTTATTCTTGAGTGAGAAAATACCAGAATAATTGTATTATTAAACATGTTGTGTACTTAATCCATCTCTGCCTTTTAGCAAATCAGGAAGGAATATCATGTCACATAATTAATATTCATGACTTTAAGAATTTTAAGCTCATGAATAATATATTAAAGGGTTAGTTCACCCAAAAATGAAAATGATGTCATTAATGCCTCACCCTCATGTCGCCCCAAGCCCGTCAGACCTCCGTTCATCTTCAGAACACAGTTTAAGATATTTTAGATTTAGTCCGAGAGCTTTCTGTCCCTCCATTGTAAATGTGTGTACGGTATACTGTCCTTGTCCAGAAAGGGAATAAAGACATCATCAAAGTAGTCCATGTGACATCAGTGGGTTAGTTAGAGTGTGTTGAAGCATCGAAAATACATTTTGGTCCAAAAATAACACAAACTAGGACTTTATTCAGCATTGTATTGTGTTCCGGTTCTGTTGTGGATCCGCGTTCAGTGCCGCTGCTGACGTGTGTCTGGTGTGTGTGTGTGTGTGTGTGTCTGGTGCGCCCGAGCTTCGTTTACAGTCTGAGGGAGACGCACGCTGGAAACTAAACAATCTTCACAAACATGTCTAAGGATTTCCACACAGAGGAAGACTTGCATTTTTTTGCCCAACCATATTTATTTGAACCCGAATACACGGACGCACCAGACACACACACACACACACCAGACACACGTCAGCAGCGCCACTGAACGCGGATCCACAACAGAACCAGAATACACACACACACACACACACCAGACACACGTCAGCAGCGGCACTGAACGCGGATCCACAACAGAACCGGAAGACAATACAATGCTGAATAAAGGCCTAGTTTTTGTTATTTTTGGAGCAAAATGTATTTTCGATGCTTCAACACACTCAAACTAACCCACTGATGTCACATGGACTACTTTGATGATGTCTTTATTTCCTTTCTGGACAAGGACAGTATACCGTACACATTTACAATGGAGGGACAGAAAGCTCTCGGACTAAATCTAAAATATCTTAAACTGTGTTGTGAAGATGAACGGAGGTCTGACGGGCTTGGAGCGACATGAGGGAGAGTCATTAATGACATAATTTACATTTTCTGGGTGAACTAACGCTTTAAGCTCCTCCCCCTAACATTTCAGACCATTACTCCGCCCTTCCTCATACTCAAAAGTTGATTCATAGTTTCCTCAAATCAAATTCAGTACTCAAACATATGGGGCCCTATTTTAACGATCTGAAACGCAAGTGTCAAAGCGCAAAGCGCAAGTAACTTTGTCGGCGGATCTCGGCGCTGTTGCTATTTTCCCGGCGGGATAAATGCCTCTTGCGCCTGGCGCAAATCTAAAAGGGGTTGGTATGAAGTAGCTTCATTATTCATAGGTGTGGTTTGGGCGTAAAGTGAAATAAACCAATCAGAGCGTCATCTCACATTCCCTTTAAGAGCAGGCGCGCTTGTTCTAAAGCGGATTCCTATTATAACGGCGGATTTGCCAGGCGCGCGCCAGGAGCGGTTCACAGCCGAGGAGAGCAACGTTCTCGTCAGGGCCGTAAAACACAGAGAAGTGACATTGGAGATGGAGAAACCCACCCAAATTAACTTCTGTTAAACAGGCGTATAATTTGGGTAAATGTGTCTATCTATCTGTCTATCTATCTATCTATCTATCTATCTATCTATCTATCTATCTATCTATCTATCTATCTATCTATCTATCTATCTATCTATCTATCTATCTATCTATCTATCTATCGTAATAATGTATGATTTGCAAAAATGAAAACTGCTGCTTAGATGAGAGAATCAAAGTGTATGCGCGTTGTGCACACGCTACATTGATTATGGCCAAACATGCGCCCTTAAAATAGCATAATGAACAACGCGCCACTGACTTTAGACTACCGTAGTTTTTTTCTGGTCAGTGGCGCAATTATTTTATAGAACAGCAAAATAGCATGAGGGAAAGTTTGCGCCGGAACACGCCTCCTCTTTGCGCTGAACCGCCCCGGGGAGCGCAAGTGTATTTCTTCGTTAACCGACGTGCGTCTGTGGAGGGAAAAGTCCGCTTTGCGCGGGTGCAAAATAGGAATGATACATGCGTCAGTGTACAAAGTCATTTGCGCCGGGTGCAAGATAGAGCCCATGAGCTGTTCTGTTTCATGTCTTATTTAAGTCTTGTGCTTCTCTGAGTTACTTCTCTGCGGTGTCCTGGATACGATGCTCCACGCTCTGGCTCTCGTCCTGTCGTGTAGATACCAGATAGTTGTCCTTCATGAAAGCCTCCCAGGACAACAGCTCCTCTTCCTCGGTCTGCTCTAGTTCCTGCCCTGTGCAGAACCACGTACTTAAACCAGGGATTTAGACATTTAACGCAGTTTTTTAAAGTGATCAGGACATTAAAAATATAAGAAATTTAAGCTTTGTTGATGAAGCTCGAACAGTAGAACTTGTTTGGGATTTGATTTCCAGGGATAAAATGTAAACATTGAATGCAATGCAAGTCAGAATCTGCCAAAAGTGAATTTGATTATCCTGTTCGCAATGCTTCATGGTTCAAATCATCGCTTACTAAAGGATTAGTTCACTTCAGAATTAAAATGTCCTGATAATTTACTCTCCCCCACGTCATCCAAGATATTCATGTCTTTCTTTCTTCAGTCGAGAAGAAATTAAGGTTTTGAGGAAAACATTCCAGGATGTTTCTCCATATAGTGACTTCAATGGGGTCCAACGGGTCGAAGGTCCAGATGTGAGTTTCAGTGCAGCTTCAAAGTCTCGACACGATCCCAGCCGACATCGTTGTTTTACCTTTTATTTTATTTATTTTTTTGTAAATGGCGTTTGACTTAGTCTCTGCACTTCCACCTACGTCACGCGTGACCTTTCAAAGTGATTACATAATGTGTGGCGCATCGACCTAGTGCAAGATGAACATTCGTGGTTAAAAAGAATATAAAAGTTTATTTATTTTTTCAAAATGTCCGCTGGTTTGTCTAGATCAGACTCTTATTCCTCGGCTGGATCGTGTCGAGACTTTGAAGCTGCACTGAAACTCACATTTGGACCTTTGACCCGTTGAACCCCATTGAAGTCACTATTTGGAGAAACATCCTGGAATGTTTTCCCTTTAAAAACCTTAATTTCTTTTCGACTGAAGAAAGAAAGACATGAATATCTTGGATGACGTGGGGGAGAGTAAACTATCAGGACATTTTAACTCTGAAGTGAACTACTCCTTTAATTTTTTTAAATCCCTAATCATGTCATGCGTCATGTGTGTGTTTTCAGTAACAGAGGTTTTGTGGCTGTAGTGCGGTCCTGGCCCAACACTCACTGAAGTGCTTGTGTCTCTCTGAAGGGTCCCGCTGCAACGCTCCTCTGATGAAGAGGATGAGGTGACTGAGGAGGATGAAGGGTGGAGGAAGAGCAGGTCGACTGTGATACTCCTTAATCAACTCGTAACGCTGGAACTTCCAGATGGTGTCCGTGTTGTCTTGAACCTCCTGAAACGTGTAGCTGTGATGCAAAGATAGAGTTTATAGCCCTAAATATGTGTGTGTGTGTGTGTGTGTGTCTGTCTGTGTGTGTGTGTATTATGACCAAGAAGAAATACAATTATTTGCACAAATATTCATTTTCAAGGTTAAACAAACACACGTACACACGTAAACACACACACACACACAAATATATATATATATATATATATTAAAGAACCAGATAATTGTGTGCTTAAACAAATAAACAAACAAACAAATACATAAATGATTGTTCAACATTAAATAAATAATTACATTGAATAAAAATGTATTATTTGGGAAAACATGTAAGTGTTTCTGTTCAACTTTTTCAGTCTGTTTACTACACACACACACACACACACACACACACACTTATAATTAAGATAATTACTCACTCTCTCTCTCACATATATAGATACATGCTTATATTAAATAAACATATTTGTGTGCTTAAATAAAACAATAAACAAACAAATACATAAATAATTGTTCAACATTAAAGCTCCTGTAGGTAACTTTTGAAAACATGTATTTGCTAAAACTGTCATTATGTCCTGACAGAAGAATATGAGACAGATAATCTGTGTAAAAATCAAGCTCCTCTGGCTCCTCCCAGTGGTCCTATTGCCACTTGCAAGAAATACACGCTCCCGGTCAGAAACAACCAATCAGAGCCAGGAGGAATGTCTTAGCAGTGTCAATCACGCTCGTGTCCGCGCTGATCACACCCCTCTCTTGCACAGCGCGAGCGCCGGAGCGCGAGCCGTCGTTCAAACTCAAGATTGCCGGCGTGCTGCAGCTGTGCTTATGACGGAGAAACAACCTAAACTGCCAATTCTCGAGTGACACCTGCTCATAAAACAAAGAGGTAAAAGGAAAAAGACTGATGACGATAATAACATGTAGATAAAATGTCACGCACTCTGCTAAGCAACAATTGAAACCTGCTAATTCACTGGCTTGTCATGTTGCTGAAATAATGGACTAGCACACCTTATCTAGCATTATATATCGCTAGAATAATTACTTACATGCTGTAACGTTAGTTACCGTTATATTAACGTTATCTTACTAGCTATTTATAACTTATAGAAAGAGTGCAACGTTATAAAGTTACATGTAGGCTATTGGAAAATACATAATGATTTGAGGACCAAGTTTGTAGTCAAAGTATGGGCAGGCCATAGTCAATGTAAAGCATATTATTGATGTTTAGTCCCTATTAGTGAATGTGCCATATAACTTTTTATCCGCCGTTATGGGTGGCCTTGTTTACTAGCCTGCGCGTTCACGACAGGCTCCGCTGTGGAGGACGAGCTGTGGAGGGAGGGCTGTAGCGCAGCAGAGAGCAAGGGGGTGGGACCTGTAAGTTGTGCTTGTTCAAATTTTCAGGCTAAATCAACGTTTTATCAAAACTCCCTACTGCAGCTTTAAATAAATATTTCATTGAATAAAAATGTATTATTTGGGAAAACAGTTAAGTGTTTCTGTTCAACTTTTTCAGTCTGTTTACTTACTGACTGGGAAAAAGAAAAAGTGTCCCAATCACACTGAATTCACCCTATATATACATATATACACACACACACACTTATATTTAAGATAATTACTCACTCTCACATATATAGAGACATGCTTATGTTAAATAAACGTATTTGTGTGCTTAAATAAAACAATAAACAAACAAATACATAAATAATTGTTCAACATTAAATAAATATTTCATACAAATGTACTATTTTATTAAATAAGTCTCACATAAGATGCACTACATGTACAGTAGATTCAGAGTTGCTGCCTGTAAAGAGTGCATGCAGACAGAAGGCATCAAGTCGGCTTACTAGGCTTTTACTACCATTTGTTAACTCACTTGAAGATAGCGATGAGGAGGTTGAGCAGCAAAATGTTGGCGAACAGCAGATAGACACACAGCATGATGATGGTCAGCCATTCGGGGAACATCGGCAGGTTATCGCCGTTCAGCACGGGGCATTTGGGCTTCAGAGGGTCAGTGGCGTCCACACTGCAGCTGCTCTCATCAAACTGAGTGTCTGGTTTGCAAACAGAGATATATGTGTTAGCTATTAGGGCTGGGTATTGATACAAATTTCACAATTCGATTTGATTTCGATTCACAAGCTTGCAATTCGATTCGATGCAATATTGATTATTTTGGATAGCAGGTACAATACATGGCAAATTTTCTCAAGGAAAACAAATCTCTTAATGCTGTAAACTATGGGAGTCAGTTGTAGACTATAGGCTTCATTAGCCGACTATAATATTGGTAATATACTGATTTGTATACAAACACTTAAATTACACTTTTATTTATTTTTATAATAATAAAGTTATATGAAATATAAACATTTAAATGTTGCTGTCATAAAAACTTGCCAGATTTATTCAAACATACATTAAATATTGAAGAACATTAAAAATTATAATGAACATGTAATATGGTGCATATATTTAGCAAAATCTCCTCTCTAGAGTTAATTTTTCTAGCTGACTAACGAGTTTATGGGCACATATGGTTTTTCTGAGGTAAATGTGACGTCACATGACATTGTTTACAAGTTGTGTTACTGACGTCTTTCCACGGTTGAAACACTGATTGGGCGTTTCCATGTGACATGATACGGATTTCGATAAGTTGTACTCTATCTTTTAACACACTTTCAGAAGCTCATTCATGTTTATTTCGCGGTGTAACTGGTATTATTAAGGCAGAAGAGGAGATCATGTGCTTCTCTTGAGCGGCGCCAGAGCGATCTCACGCCACAGCGACAAAACGCTATTTATGTTTTTGACTTTCGTAAGAAAATGGACGTACTTAGAAATCTGAGACTTTGTTTCATATCAATAGTAACAAAGCACAAAGGTTATTGCGCTTTATTGGATGGGATGAGCGCTACAATGTTCCATTCGTCAACTGAAAACAGGATGACTAATCTATTCTTGAGATTTAAGAATCGATATCGGTTCGTAAAAATGAGAATCGATTAAAATCGAGAAATCGATATTTTTTACCCAGCCCTATTAGCTATCTGATTTCTCTATCTTTTGTATAAATCTCTGGACTTCTGAATGTTCTACAATGTTACAATAAAAACAAAAAACAAAGCTCATTTGCATTATTATTGCATATGCAATGTTTTATAATATCATTTTATAACCAGTGTTAGGGAAAGTTGCGTCACAATAACGTGTTACTCTATAAAAAGTAACTAATTGGTTTGCTTTTTATGAAAGTAATGCATTACGTTATACTTTTCTCACCTGGGTGGGCTTGTTTGTATTGTATATTTAAATGTATTTTAACAATCATATCCCCCCCCCCACCCCCCACCCCAGTCAGCACAACTGCACCTTCTAGATAGGGACTCTATGCAATGGGACTTCAGTGAAATGTTGGATGCCCTGATAAAGTTGTTTATATTTTCTTATTTTATTTTATTTATTGTGTGAGTGTGTTTATGAAAGTGAGTATTGTTTTAGAGGTTGCATAAGCAAATTTCGACAATGACAATTAAAGTCTATTCTATTCTATACAAATCTATTGACAGTGTAGGGAGATTGACACAGTTCTTCTTCAGTGGGAATTTGACAATTAAACATTTAAAAAATAAACTCTTGAGCTCACAGCAGGCACATCATGTTATTGCAAAAAAAAATTTTTTAAATTTGATTTAGAGTAAACGGCTCACTGTCTATATTAGTGGGGAAGTTGCCAAATATAATGAGGTAGGGGTCATAGACGGCTCCACGGACGATCCAGTTTAGTCTCTCTTCATTTTCGATCATAATGCCCTGTTTCGCCACGCCGTACGCCACCACCCAGATACTGAGCAGAAACATGAAGAAGAACAAATCCATCATCTGCAAAGAGAGAATATGAGAGGACACAAAATTAAACGGGAAAAAATGCACATTCATAGCTCAGTCTGTCTGTATTTGCTTTTATGGAAAAACATTTTTGCTTGATGTGCGCTAGGGCTGTCACTTTTGTGAAAAAAATCCTGATTGATTTTTGAGACATAAGTGTTCATTGAATCGAATGTAAAATCGATTTTCCATGTCTAAAGACGTTTCCATTTTCAACACCAAATATAGGCAAATCCACGGACACCTAACAGGCATTAGGATGAACGTAAAGAGGGCGCTTGAGACGCACAAGTCAGCAATAATTCTGATGATTTATTGGCGTAAAGTTTCGTGTACAATGACAAACAGGAGTGCAACATTCTGGAAAAACAATAAGCAGAGTGGACAGCCATAACATCAGTGAAGAACATCACCGCAAGCTTCAACATGGCGGTGTTTACGATTAGAAACGTCAAACTAATTTCGCCTACGTAGGCGATTGTAGACCGAATCTGTATCTGTATGCATGAGACTGTCTGATTACCAGCAGAATTCACATTTTTGTTGTAAAAAGAGACACATTATGCAGAAGTATAGTTTGCTGTCATCATCTATGTGGGCTGCATCTTGACACTGATTGCTTTGTAAATGGACGTGCGTCTGACGTCAGCGTGTCGTCAATTCGGCGGGTAACTTTGACAAATATTAGGAAAGTGTCTGCATTTTTGTGCGTTTTTTCCAGTTGACTTCTTATTGTCATCAGACCATACTTCAATTAAAAACCTCGTCTCCTCCTCTCCCCATGTGCCACGGCTCATTTCTCCTGCCACCTTCTGTTTTTTCGGCTATGCGGGAACCACCGGAGCTTCCTGTAAAAGGTCTGAAAGTCCGAACCATACAGAAATGCTTTCACACTAGAATTCACACCTACCTTGTTTGGTCCGGACTTTCGGACTTTTCAGTTTGGTCCGAATCAAAAGTACAGGTGTGAAACCTCCGCCGGACCACGGTCCTTTCAGACCTTTTACAGGAAGCTCTGGTGGTTCGCGCATAGCCGACAAAACAGAAGGTGGCAGGAGAAATGAGCCGTGGCACATGGGAAGAGGAGGAGACGAGGTTTTTAATTGAAGTATGGTCTGATGACATAATAAGAAGTAAACTTGCAGTCTTCTCCTCCTTTCCTGCCGGCGACGATAAAATGTTCGCACGACGAGGACTTTCATTTGGTGCATTTGACCTAGCCTTGTGTATAGTTGGTGCTGCAGGTAATTATGCCATAAAAATAACAATATAGTGGCAATGATATGCGTCTGTTCATTCATGTTGTCAGAGTTACCCGCCGAATTGACGACACGCTGACGTCAGACGCACGTCCATTTACAAACCAATCAATGTCAAGATGCAGCCCACATAGATGATGATGACCAAGGGTGTAATCCATCGACCGGAAGTTGAAGCCGGCCGGGTGCCGCCATGTTGTAGCAGAACTTCACTTGCGTTAGCATTTCCATCGACTCCCATTCATTTTGGCGTCACTTTGACAGCGAATAACTTTACATCTGAGGCGTTTAAAGACTCCATTTGTCCATTATTTATTTCTAAAGAAACACGACAATGTATAAAGGGCTCCATTACCTTCTATGTTACATTATGGCCCCGTAGAAACAGATTTAGTAAAAATAGGCTAACGATTGCGTCATAACCACTCGACACTCTGTCGCGCTGTACAGAAATTACCGTACAGTCAGGAGAAGAAGCTCGCAGGCAATCGGGGGGACGTCCCGTCAAGGGAGAAGCCCATAGATAATGAGTCCATAAAAGCAACGGAATACTTACTCCTGCTCACTCACGCCAAAGAACTCTTTGCTCAAGTTCCCCGTCTCTGCAAGATTAACGTTGGCAATTTTCACGCACAGCTACTAGAAGATTAACGTCTGTCAGACAGGTTGCTCACGTCATCAAGCTTAGTTTGAGTCGGTTTGAGTCTGCGCGTCAGGAACGGAAGTGCTCAAAAATCGCTAAAAATGGGCTTCAACTGTCTCAACTGAGTTCCAATGAGATGGCTCTGTCCACTTCTTATACTGTCTATGATGATGACAGGACGCAAGTGTGTCACGTAAAGTTCTTTAGTGCGCTCGCTCGCATTATTGCAGTGTGAAACCAAACCAAAACTATCTGAAAGTATAAAATGTATCAAAACGTGAACTTTGGTTCGGACCTTGGTGCGGACTTTCAGGTGTGAAAACGCCCTTAGTCTCTCAACACTCAGAACTATTGCTGAACATATCTGAACTGAAGAAATTAACTTTATGAACATGCAGACCCACCATTCTCCTGACAATGATTATTTTCGGACCCAGGGTTCGACTGATAGTGAAGATGGCCATTAATCGTAGACAGAATATGATGAAGTCGATGCAGAGTAGAACTTTACCCACGTACAAGACAGTGGCGTTGGCTTGGAGTCTGTATGAAACACACACAGTTTGATTAAGTGTAAAAAAAAAAAACTAAAACTTAACTCAAGATCAGGAACAAAAACGTCTCGGTTACGTATGGTAACCCTCGTTCCCTGAGTAGGAAACGGAGACGTCTCGTCGGAGGAGTTTCCAACGAATTGGGATCACGCTAGGGAGACCAATTGCCTTCGAGTGAATTAAAACGAGCCAATAAATATTGGCATGCGGGATTTGCATTCCGCATCCCGCCTATCAATGCGGGTATAAAAGCGGAAGCGAACGCACATACCATTGCTTTACGCTGAGGAGCCGGTGTCCAGTCCCCCGCGAAGGTACAGCAAACATGGCGACGGGACGAGACGTCTCCGTTCCCTACTCAGGGAACGAGGGTTACCATACGTAACCGAGACGTTCCCTTTCGCATGGGAACTCCTACGTCTCGTCGGAGGAGTTTCCAACGAATTGGGATCCCAAATAAAACGCCATGATGCTGGCCCCTTCCAAGCAGTTTCTCAGTTTCTTCCGGGCGGGAGCTAGCTAAGAGGAAATCACACTGCTGTTCCGCAAGACCCGCTCAGTGGATTTGGATAACACTGGGGAAACGTGCCCATGTGGGAACGTTGCGGAGCCCCCGGCCAGCCCGAAGGGAGGCACTGAATACACATATGAACTAGCCCGTAGGGTAGTAAAACATATGGGAGTCCTTGAGGTAGTCCCAGCCCGTAGGGTGGGGAGCATACTCAGCAAGGACGACAGAGTGAGTCTGTCGAGGGGAAGACACGGAGCTAGCCCGTAGGGTAGCAGGAACATGGAAAATTGATCACGAGGAAGTCATCGTGAAGGTCACTCAGTCTACTAGCAACTTCTTAAGAGAGGTAATAGACCTAGCGTCAGGCGGTCCGCCACGCCTGATGCCGAGCAGTGATGGAGGAGCTCAGAAGGTTAGCCGTTTGTTGGGGAACCAAGGAGCAAAAAGGCGCATGGATCCAGCTCATAAGGCGGAATGGCGCAGCAAGCCGACAGAACCTATTCCCTTGCGCCACTGACCGTAGCGAGTAAACGGGAGGAAACCGGTTCAACACGTAAGCTATAAAACCTGGCAAACGTGTTAGGTGTCGCCCAGCCCGCAGCTCTGCAGATATCTGTCAGTGAGGCACCTTGCGCCAAAGCTCAAGAGGAAGCGACACTCCTTGTGGAGTGAGCCGTCAACTTGGGTGGGCAAGGTACGTCCTGGGATTCATAAGCACGGACGATAGCATCCACTAGCCAGTGGGCTAACCTCTGCTTGGAGACAGCCTTCCCCTTCTGCTGGCCTCCGTAACAGACGAAGAGCTGCTCTGAGGTCCTGAAGCTTTGCATTCTGTCCACATAACAACGTAGTGCACGTACGGGACAGAGAAAAGCCAGGGCTGGGTCTGCCTCCTCCACGGGTAGCGCTTGCAGGTTCACTACTTGATCTACAAAAGGAGTGGTAGGAACCTTGGGCACATATCCGAACCAGGGTCTCAGAACCAGGTGAGAAAGGCCCGGTCCGAACTCTAGGCACGATTCGTCGACCGAAAAAGCCTGCAGATCCCCGACCCTCTTGAAGGAAGCTAGAGCCAATAGAAGAGCAGTTTTTTCAGACAAAACTTTTAGCTCTATATCATTTAAGGGCTCAAATGGGGGCCTTTAAAGCGCTCTCAGCACCAGAGCTAAGTCCCAAGAGGGAACAGGGTGCAAATTACGAGGGGGATTTAACCTCTTAGCACCCTTAAGGAATCTGATGATCAGGTCGTGCTTCCCTAACGACTTCCCGTCGATCACATCGTGATGGGCAGCTATTGCGGCCACATATACTTTGAGGGTGGAGGGAGACAGCCTTCTCTCCAACCCGTCTTGTAAAAAGGAAAGCACGACACTGATCGGGCAAGTTCGGGGGTCTTCCCGGCGGGAAGAACACCAAACGACGAACAGGTTCCACTTCAACGCATAGAGGCGCCTCGTAGAGGGGGCTCTAGCAGAAGCGATGGTATCTACCACAGCCTGTGGTAGGCCATCTAGAACCTCCGCGTCCCGTCCAGGGACCAGACATAAAGTCTCCACAGGTCTGGACGCGGGTGCCAAAGAGAGCCCCGTCTCTGAGAAAGCAGGTCCTTCCTCAGAGGAATGGGCCAAGGAGGTGCTGTCGCAAGGAGCATGAGTTCCGGGAACCAGGTCCGGTTAGGCCAGTACGGCGCAACTAGCAAGACCTGCTCCTTGTCCTCCCTGACTTTGCACAGGGGGAAACGCATACTTGCGTGGGCCCCAGGGCCAGCTGTGTGCCAGTGCATCCGTGCCGAGGGACCCTCCGGTCAGGGAATAAAACAACTGGAAATGGGTTGTGTCCGGAGAGGCAAACAGATCTGAGCGGCTCCGAAGATTCCCCATATCAGCTGAACCACCTGGGGATGGAGTCGCCATTCTCCCGGAAGGGGCGGCTGCCGTGAGAGCTCGTCGGCTGCACGGTTGAGCACACCAGGGATATGAATGGCCCGAAGCGACCTCAGATGCTTCTGACTCCATAGGAGGAGATGGCGGGCGAGTCGCGACATACGACGGGAGCGTAGACCACCTTGATGGTTGATGTACGCCACGGTCGCAGTGCTGTCCGTACGGACCAGTACATGCCTGTGCAGAAGCAGCCCCTTGAGGCGACACAAGGCTAAGCGTACTGCTTGCAACTCTAGGCAATTGATGTGCCAATGCAGCTGAGGCCCCGTCCACAGACCTGAGACTGCATGCCCGTTGTACGTGGCCCCCCATCCGTTGGCAGAGGCATCCGTGAAAACCACAGCATGCCTGGACACCTGGACTAAGGGCACTCCGGCCCGTAGAAAGGCAGGGTCCGACCAAGGACTGAAGGTTTGGCGACAGTGCGGGGTAATGTTGACCCGGAACGTGCCGCTCTGCCACGCCCATCTCGGGACTCGATCGTGAAGCCAGTGCTGAAGCGGTCTCATATGCAACAGGCCGAGCGGCGTTACTGCGGCTGCGGCTGCCTTATGCCCCAGGAGCCTCTGAAATTGCTTCAGTGGGACCGCTGACCTGCCTCGAAAGGACCTGAGGCAGTTGAGCACTGACTGGACGCGCTCCTCTCTGAGGCACGCAGTCTGACTGACCGAGTCCAGCTCCATGCCAAGATAAGAGATCCTCTGCGTGGGGCAGAGTTTGCTCTTGTCCCGGTTGACCTGAAGTCCCAACCGGCTGAGGTGCCGGAGCACCAGGTCCCTGTGATCGCACAACAGATCTCGCGAGTGAGCTATTATCAGCCAGTCGTCGAGATAGTTGAGAATGCGAACGCCATGTTCTCTCAAGGGAACAATGGCCGCCTCCACGACTTTCGTGAAGACGCGGGGCAACAGGGCCAAGCCGAAGGGTAGGACCTTGTACTGATATGCCCGACCCTCGAACGCAAACCGAAGAAACGGTCTGTGTCGAGGCAGAATCGAGACATGAAAGTACGCGTCCTTCAGGTCGATCGCTGCAAACCAATCCTGGGGACGGATGCACTCGAAGATGCCTTTCTGCGTAAGCATCTTGAACGGGAGCTTGTGAAGGGCCCGATTCAAAACACGCAGATCCAGGATTGGTCGTAACCCACCGCTTTTCTTGGGTACAATAAAGTAAGGGCTGTAGAACCCAGACCTCATCTTGGCTGGAGGGACCGGCTCGATCGCGTCCTTCGCCAGCAGGGCCACGATCTCTTTCCTCAGGACAGGGGCATCGCCACTCCGCACTTGGGTGAAGAGGACACCCCTGTACCTGGGAGGCCGGCGGGCAAACTGAATTGCATAGCCGAACCGGATGGTGCGAACGAGCCACCTGGACGGTCTCGGAAGCGCTAGCCAGGCTTCGAGAGACTGAACCAACAAGCCCACTCGGACCACCGGCGTACCCGCGGAGGGGCAGCGAGGTGGAAGGCAGGGACCCGCCCTCGGAGGCATTGCTGCGGCCGAAGGTGGGGTCTGTGTGTGTGGTGCAACACTTACCTGCCTCCACCGGGGGGCAAACAGCAGGGAAGGCCCATCTTTCTCTGGGGCGTTCGACTGCTGAGTGTCCCGTGGCGAAGGTCGGAGGGGAAACGAGGAGCGAGGCTGAGGGGCGTCGAGTCCTGGCTTCCACGCCTCCTTGGCCAACAACAGACGAGAGTGATGAGGCCGGGGCGGCATCACTGGCATCTGAGCGCTGGAGCGAAGGGAATGAGTGTGGCGAGGCAACGTGGCGGCGCACACAGACATTCTCGCCTTCTTCAACGGAGGAGACTGGGAGTGACGAGGCAAATGAGCGTCGTTCTAGACTGCCAGTCTCGACCGTGGGTGACCCAGAGGAAACGGAAACTGCTCTTTTATTGAGAATTTGAGTACAGAAATAAAAGGAAACAAAAGATTCTCCACCCGGCGCTCCTCCGGGGGATGGAGAGGTGCAGAGGCCCTCTCCTGAAGAGCAGCAACCACGTCCTCTGGGTGGCCCGTCTCAG
The DNA here is from genome assembly GCA_029959095.1 of Rhinichthys osculus. NCBI lineage: Eukaryota > Metazoa > Chordata > Actinopteri > Cypriniformes > Leuciscidae > Rhinichthys > Rhinichthys osculus. Next base: position 3,393,085 of record JARWKJ010000008.1, on the reverse strand, counting down.
GGTCGCTTACCTTTCCTCTTGCCGGGTGGTTTAGACGAGGCCTGAGCAGGCTGCGCATCTCTCCTACGGCCGGCACCCTGTCGTTTAGCGGGCTGCTGCTTGGTCTGGGCAGGGGCGGAGGCGGCGGCAGGAGGGCGCCCTCTGCGACGAGCAGCTGGAGGCGTGACCGTCGGAGGCGGGGCAGCCCTAGCCCGCTTCCGAGGCATGATGTGTTTGATCACCTCCGACTGCTTCTGTGCGGTGGAGAACTGTTGGGCGAAGTTCTCCATCACATCGCCGAAGAGGCCACCCTGGGATATGGGAGAAGCAAGGAACTTGTTTTTGTCCGAGTCCTTCATATCCGACAGGGTGAGCCATAGATGTCGTTCCTGGACCACGAGAGTGGACATCGCTCGACCCAGGGAACGCGCGGTAACTTTCGTCGCCCGTAGGGCAAGGTCCGTCGCCGTGCGCAGCTCTTTGAGCACCCCTGGGTCGACACCACCCTCCTGCATGTCACATAGCGCATGGGCCTGGTAGACCTGCAGGAGCGCCATGGCATGCAGGGCAGAGTAGGCCTTTCCAGTCAGACTGGAAGAGAACCTACAAGTGCGGGATGGGAGCGAAGGGTTACCCCGCCAGGAGGAAGCGGAGGTGGGACACAGTTGCATCGCCACCGCGCGCTCCACTGGGGGGATGCCTTCGTATCCCAGAGCTGCTCCGCCATCGAGAGTGGTGAGGGAGGAGGAGGGAGTCAACCTCAGTCTAGCCGCCAGAGGGTTCGACCAAGATTTTGTCACCTCCTCATGCACCTCCGGGAAGAAAGGAACCGGAGCGGAGCGCTGAGTACCAGCACGGGCCGCCCCGAGATACCAATCGTCGAGGGATCGCAGTCTTAGTCTCAACACCGCGACGGTCATGTTCCCGCAATGAGAACATGACTCATCCCTGAACGCTGCTTCAGCGTGCGCGAGGCCCAAGCACGTGACACAGCGATCGTGACCATCAGCCGGAGGCAGAAGTTGACCGCATCCAGAAACACACGGGTGAAACGTCATCCTGAAAAGGACGCGAACTTGCTTTCAGAAAAGAAACGCTCTTTTATTGTGTCGAGACACACAGGGACCAACGCGGCAACACAGCGGGGAAACTGCAAGCCCGCTGCGCGCACTCAACCAAATACCAGCTGTTACAACAGCTCTTTGAAAACAAGGCAGATCGTGTGAAGCAACAGCTGACACCGGGAGATCGCGAGGATCACTGAAGCGCCGTCACACCAACACAGAGAGGCTCTTCCTGGAACAGCAGACTCGTTGAGCGTGAAGATATCAAACCAATCTTTGTAGCTCATCACTCAGAGGACACTAAGTTCGGCTCCGAAGCTAAAAGCAATGGTATGTGCGTTCGCTTCCGCTTTTATACCCGCATTGATAGGCGGGATGCGGAATGCAAATCCCGCATGCCAATATTTATTGGCTCGTTTCAATTCACTCGAAGGCAATTGGTCTCCCTAGCGTGATCCCAATTCGTTGGAAACTCCTTCGACAGACGTAGGAGTTCCCATACGAAAGGGAACTTTGAATAGGATTCCTTTAGTGTTTCTATTAGTGTTGATCCACAACAGAACCGGAAGACAATACAATGCTGAATAAAGTCGTAGTTTTTGTTATTTTTGGACCAAAATGTATTTTCGATGCTTCAAAACATTCTAACTAACCCACTGATGTCACATGGACTACTTTGATGATGTCTTTATTTCCTTTCTGGACAAGGACAGTATACCGTACATACATTTACAATGGAGGGACAGAAAGCTCTCGGACTAAATCTAAAATATCTTAAACTGTGTTCTGAAGATGAACGGAGGTCTTACGGGCTTGGAACGACATGAGGACGAGTCATTAATGACATCATTTTCATTTTTGGGTGAACCCTTTAATAAGGCAAACATGAACTGTACTGAATTAATATTAATCACATCTGAATGGTATTTAGTGAAATAGTGGTTGTGTTGACCTGCAGACCAGACCAGAAATGAACAGCATGATTGACAGCACATCCAGAATGTTCCACAGATCCCTGATGTACATCTTTGCTTTCCTCCGAAAGCCGGACCCATCGAAGTCGTGATAGAGCTGTGGAGAATCACAGGGGTTAAATATAGACGGACAGATATAATAACAGTATATTGCCATACCATTCTTTAAGGTTTTTGAAAGAAGTCTCTTCTGCTCACCAAGGTGAATTTAATTGATCAAAAATACAGTAATATTGTGAAATATTATTACAATTTAAACAGTTTCTCCTGCTTCATATTTTTGTGTAAACTCTGATAATTTTTTTTTTCAGGATTCTTCGATTAATTGAAAGTTCAAAAGAACAGCATTTATTTGCAATAGAAATCTTTTGTAACATTATAAATGTTTTTACTGTCACTGTTGATCATGCATTGTACATACATTTTTCATTTATTATTATTATGTTAATCTTACCCTCGAGCTTTAGAGTGGTATTGTATCACAAAACTCAGCACAACTGTTTTCAACATTGATAATAATCAGCAATGTTATTTATGAGCATCAAATCCTCATATTAGAGTGATTTCTGAAGGATCATGTGACACTGAAGACTGGAGTAATGATGCTGAAAACTCAGCTTTGATCACAGGAATAAATTACACTTTAAAACATATTACACATAGAAAACTATGGAAGCTTGTTTCCATCACTGAATAAAAAAAATAAAAAAAGTTAATTGAGAATTTTTATCTCACAATTGTGAGATATGAAGTCAGAATTGTGTTTGAAATGGAATAAAGTAATCAAATGTAAAAAAAAAAAAAAAAAAACTGCATATACTGTAGTCTTCACTGTAAAAATTAAAGTACTTCGGTCAAGAATATATATATATATATATATATATACATACACAGTATATGAGAATTATTACACACTTAATATATACTAAATACTATACTTAATATATACTTAATTATTATATATATTTATATATATATATATATATATACACACACACAGGTGAAACTCGAAATATTAGAATATCGTGCAAAAGTTTGTGTATTTCATTAATTCAAATTAAAAGGTCAAAACTAATATATTTAGTATATATAACTATATACATATGCATGATCACACTTTTCAGAGGGCCGAAATTTCTGTATTTAAAATCCTTTTTTTATCGATTTCATGTAATATTCTGATTTTCGGGGTTTCATAAGCTGTAAGCCATAATCATCAAAATTACAACTTTTGCACGATATTCTAACTTTTCGAGTTTCACCTGTATATACACTCACCTAAATGATTAGGAACACCAGACTAATACTGTGTTTGACCCCCTTTCGCCTTCAGTATTGGCCCATATTGATAGGATAGCATCTTGCAGTTGATGGAGATTTGTGGGATGCACATCCAGGGCACGAAGCTCCCGTTCCACCACATCAGACGGGTTGAGATCTGGTGACTGTGGGGGCCATTTTAGTACAGTGAACTCATTGTCATGTTCAAGAAACCAATTTGAAATGATTCGAGCTTTGTGACATGGTTCATGATCCTGCTGGAAGTAGCCATCAGAGGATGGGTACATGGTGGCCATAAAGGGATGGACATGGTCAGAAACAATGCTCAGGTAGGCCGTGGCATTTAAACGATGCCCAATTGGCACTAAGGGGCCTAAAGTGTGCCAAGAAAACATCCCCCACACCATTACACCACCACCACCAGCCTGCACAGTGGTAACAAGGCATGATGGATCCATGTTCTCATTCTGTTTACGCCAAATTCTGACTCTACCATCTGAATGTCTCAACAGAAATCGAGACTCATTAGACCTGGCAACATTTTTCCAGTCTTCAACTGTCCAATTTTGGTGAGCTCTTGCAAATTTTAGCCTCTTTTTCCTATTTGTAGTGGAGATGAGTGGTACCCGGTGGGGTCTTCTGCTGTTGTAGCCCATCCGCCTCAAGGTTGTGCGTGTTGTGGCTTCACAAATGCTTTGCTGTATACCTCGGTTGTAACGAGTGGTAATTTCAGTCAAAGTTGCTCTTCTATCAGCTTGAATCAGTCGGCCCATTCTCCTCTGACCTCTAGCATCAACAAGGCATTTTCGCCCACAGGACTGCCGCATACTGGATGTTTTTTCCTTTTCACACCATTCTTTGTAAACCCTAGAAATGGTTGTGCGTGAAAATCCCAGTAACTGAGCAGATTGTGAAATACTCAGACCGGACCGTCTGGCACCAACAACCATGCCACGCTCAAAATTGCTTAAATCACCTTTCTTTCCTATTCTGACATTCAGTTTGGAGTTCAGGAGATTGTCTTGACCAGGACCACACCCCTAAATGCATTGAAGCAACTGCCATGTGATTGGTTGATTAGATAATTGCATTCATGAGAAATTGAAATTCCTAATAATCCTTTAGGTGAGTGTATATATATATAGTAAGAATTGCGAGTTATTACAAGCTTTCATAAAAAAACGTATTTTAAATTGTAATAATATTTTATAATATCACTGTTTTTACTGTATTTTGATTAAATAAATGCAACCTTGGTGAGCAGAAGAGACTTCCTTCAAAAAACATAGAAAATCCTAATCTTGACAGGTAGTGTGTGTGTGTGTGTGTGTGTGTGTGTGTGTGTGTGTGTGTGTGTGTGTGTGTGTGTGTGTCTCACCTGTCTAACCTCCTCACACACCAGCGAGATGAGCCACACATAGAGCAGAAGTTCTCTCCACGACGGAAATGTCTGAAAATCGATCATGAGCACCACAGCAAAGAGCCACAGGAAGCCAAAATACGAGACGATGTTCCAGTAAAACTTGACTTGAGGAGACGTGTAGAGACTCATCAGACGTGACGAGCAGTTCAGAGGCTTTAGCTCAGAGTCAGACTTCTGTACGGGAACACTGAGAGAGACAGAAGGATATAACTTCATTATTCAGGCACACACTGTTTTAGTGTCTTTCTAAAAAGGACTACTGTCAAATAAAAATAAAAATATGAACAAATAATCAAACTACAAGGACTAGCACAAATAAATACAATAGAGCAAAGATACAAATTTAAATAAACAGTGATTTTCAGGATTAGAAATTGAATAAAGTAATCAAATGTAAAAAAAAAAAAACAGGGAATTTGTGCTATTCCCTTCACTGTGTAAATTAAAGTAATTCGGTCAAGAATATATATATATATGTATATATAAGAATTATTATACACTTAATATATATATATATATATACACACACACACACACACACACACAGGTGAAACTTGAAATATTAGAATATCATGCAAAAGTTTGTGTATTTCATTAATTCAAATTAAAAGGTGAAACTAATATATTTAGTATATATAACTATATACATATGCATGATCACACTTTTCAGAGGACCGACATTTCTGTACTTAAAATCCTTTTTTATTGATGTCATGCAATATTCTAATTTTCGAGGTTTTCAAAAGCTGTAAGGCATAACAATCAAAACTATAACTTTTGCACAATATTATATATATATATATATATATATATATACATAAAATGGTATATACATAAAACTAAGACCAACTTAAGATATTGAACACTTAACCATAAAAAATAAGTTGTATGATGCTAACATTAGTTTGATGCAATAATTAAGATTCAAGTATTCATAATTATAATAATAGTATAATATATATTATATAATAATAATACATTTATGTAACATTCATAATGAATAATTGTTCTCTAATAGTCAAAATTGTATTTATTATAGTGTCAAAAAATAGAAATAAAATCATTTAAAAAAGGTTCTGCACATTGGTTATGTAATAATAATAACAACTCAGTATAAATATTACATAGATGTATTAATACAAATAATATCTTTATGTAATATTCATTAATGAATAATTGTTCTTTGATAGTCTAAAGATTATGCATTACTGTGTTAAAAAGAAGATATTTTTCAAAGTGGTTATGCATATTGAACATATGTAAGTTGTATAATGCTAACATTAGTTGATGCAGTAATGTAGGGCATTCACTTGTCACTCCTACATGTTTGCGGTGTGAATGTGTTGTAACTCAACTAACCGTAAATGGCGTTTGATCTTGGCATCTGGGTTTCCAGCTAAGACTGGATCCACCGCCAGCTTCCGTCTCTGGATGTCTTCATCACGTCTGCCAGAGTTCATTTCAACAATAAGGGTTAAAACATTTATTAAGAATCATTAAAAGTCAGTGTTTGTGGTAAAAGTGCTTTTTGCAGTGTAATTATTGAGAGTGCAATGCTGCCATCTGATGGTGTGTGCATGTAATGACTCACAGAAAAACTCAAAAAATGACAACACAAAAGGTTAGTTTTCAACGTTCAATTAGAAAGTTTGGTCCCACTTTATATTACCGGCAAGTGGCTTTAACGACTACGTACTTCAATTGTTAACATTGAAATTAATAATTTGATACAATGGACTTTTTGTTTACATACATGTTTTTAGATATTATTTATATTTAGAAAATAATTTATGTAATACCCTTCCCTTACACCTTAACCCACCCTTAAACCTACCCATACCACACACACCTGTCCCTAACCTTACCTCAATAGCAGCAAAAGTGTTTTACAATACAACATGTAAACAATACAGTACAACACGCCACTTAAAGGGTTAGTTCACCCCAAAATGAGTAATTACTCGCCCTCATGTTGTTCCCCGTAAGACTTTCGTTCATCTTCAAAACACAAATTAAGATATTTTTTATTAAATCTATTAAATCTGAGAGCTGGATCACTCCTCCATAGGCTTCTAAAGGGATTGAAACTTGCCGGCCCAGAAAAGTTATGAAAGACATCGTTAAAATATTCTGAGTGACTACAGTGGCTCAATCTTAAATTACACGCATCACACACATGACCAGCGTCGGCCAATAGTGAGCCTGCGTGTGACGTACAACCCAGAAGCGCTGCGCTGTTACACTACGTGAACTCACTCGAGGCCCACAGAGAAGGAAATGAAGAGTTGAATAAAGTCGTTATTTTTGTTTGTTTTTTTGCGCACAAAAAGTATTCTCGTCGCTTGATAAACTTAAGGTTGAGCCACTGTAGTCACTCGGACTATTTTAACGATGTCTTTAATAACTTTTCTGGGCCGGCAAGTTTCGATCCCTTAAGAAGCCTAAGGAGGAGTGATCCAGCTCTCAGATTTAATCAAAAATATCTTAATTTGTGTCCCAAAGATAAACGAAAGTCTTACGGGGAACAACATGAGGGAGAGTAATTACTGACAGAGTTTACATTTTGGGGTGAACTAACCCTTTAAAGTGGGACCGGAAGTTTTTACCTGAAGATCAGGAAGCCGGTGTATATCAGAGGAAAGAAGATCATGCACAGGAGAATCTTCCAGTGTGGATTCTCCACTGACAGCTCTCCAAACCAGATCTGAGTGAGCAGGGCCTGACAGAGACACTCGATGAGACCTGAGCTATCGCTGATCAGCCATATAGATAAACTGCTAGTTGGTTTGAAGGAATAACACCAAAAATAACCGTTTTCACAGGAAAAGTAGGCTAACTCTTATTGCACATTAATTACTTACCCACCCATTCATTCTCATGCGAAAAACATGTAACATTTTAAAGCTGCAGTCCGTAGCTTTTTTTGGTTCATAAAAATTTGAGAACAAAGTATAATTTGCACGGTTTTGCGTGATATGATAAGCGATTGTTAGATTTAGTCAGCGCGATTTACTACAATGTCAGAACCAGAACAAAAGTGGATGTTACTCACTTGTTCAGATGACATTTTCCGGTGAAAATTATTATGTTGGTCATACTTCCAAAAAGAATATCTGTGATTCTGAATGCCAGTATCCACACCGGCGGCGACTGACAGACACACACTCTCCTCAAACACTGTGTTCATCCGCGCTGTGCCGTAAAGTTGATAATTCTGCGAATGACTGCGATTGCAGATTTCGAACAGAGATGGCGACAAAGAGGAAAAACTGCGGACTGCAGCTTTAAGCTTGACTAATAGACATGACATATATTTGCAATCATAAAACAACTTTTTATTGTTATTGTCACAACACAGGAGACAGACAGGTGTTATAGTGTTCTCTGTGATGGTGCAGCGAGTCAGTAATCTGGGGATTGTGTACGAGTGGACGATTGGGTGATGATTGTGAGGTGTGGCTGAGTCTGTGACAGTTATATAAATATGATATGATATGATATAAAATATAACAAAAACTATTTTTTTTATAATACTAATAATTTGCAACCATTAAGACCACAAAACAATATATATATAAACATAATTGCATAAATAATAAAAACTAAAACTTGTATACTATTAATAACAATTAGAGTTATTATTATCGTTGTTGTTGTACAAATTATCCTTTTGTTATCTGTGCAATATATTATATCATTTGTATGTAATATTTAATAACAATTATAACAATAATTTGCAACCATTAGGACCACAGCACATTTTTTTTATAATACATAACTGCTTAAATAATGCGTATAATATTAAATAATTCCTTTAGAAAAACAAACAAAAAAATAAGATAACAATGGTTATTATTATTGTTGTATATCTATGCAATATAATAATAATAATTTCTTTATGTAATATTCAACTGTTCTTTAAAGGTTTTAAAAATTATTTATTGTGTAAAAAAACTGAAATAAAACAACCAAAAAATTATGCATATAGGTTATTGAACACTTTAAAATAAAAAAATAGATATCAGTCATTAAAAGTTGTATATATTCAAGGTGAATTTTTTTCAACGTTGAAGTACTTTCTTCTTTCCGAGAAAAATAAGCTAAGACAGATAAGCCACAGATATCTGTGAATATGCCGCTGGGTAGGGATGGCCAGATACCATTTTTTTTCAAACCGATATGGGTACGAGTATTTAGATTTGTGTACTTGCCGATACCGAGTACCGATACCGATATTTCTACCGCAAAAGTAACTATAGGCTCCCAGAAAAGAAGACAACTATTTTAGAACACAGGTTAGAAGACTGTTTTTATTTTCTTCTCTGCTTGTTTTAACAAGTCTAAAAATAAATAAAAATTAGTAAAATAAATAATAAATGTATTAACACACAAACCACTGTTAATTTAACATAAAAGCAAGCAGGCTACTGCATGCATGGTTTGGCATGACTGAATGCGAGCAAAGTGCGCTCCCTTAAATCCTAAAAAGCTGACAGTTCCTCGCGATCTCACACATCTCTGTTATTGTCAATGAAGCTGACTGCACAATTAATCTTTCATAATATCCACACTTTGTTTGTTATAATTAGAGGATTTGCCAGCATACAGAATTCAGCACTGAACAAAAAAGTCCATTTTGAGCGGTGAGGGGAGTCTATCTTAAATGCTTCTGATTGGCCATTGCGTTCCAGAAATCAACACATATGTCTGTGATTGGCTACATCGATCAACGCTGCAAACATGTTATGAATAGAAACTCTGGCCTGTAAATCGTTTCTATTTTGTTGTAGTTGTTCTTGTTGCTTTTCTGCAAGAGATGAAAAAAAATCTATTAGTTTTTATGTTTTATTCATAGATATTTCTAGTTTGCGGGAGTCCCGCGTATCGTTTTATTCTCCCGTAACCCGCACACACAGAGTGAGTGCATTATCGCCCGCGCGCGCGCTCGGCCATCAGATCTATGATGCGTCTTCAGATGTTTAATTAGCTGGTGTTAAACGATGTACTTTCTTTCCCTCCTCTCGACACCTTAGCTGAACATAACTCACAGTCTGCCTTGCTGTTGTCATCATCCCTTATCTTGAAATGAGCCCAAACCGCCAACATTATACTTTCCTATGCCTCAGTTCACCTCGATAAAGCACTCGCGGCGGCCAGTTTAGTTTTGCAAAATGTACGTGGTATCGGTGCGTGGTATCGGCGAATTTTTATGAGTAGGAGTATATGAGGACAGTATCGGCCCGATCCCCGATGCCAGTATCGGTATCGGGCCATCCCTACCGCTGGGTTTGTTCACCTGCACTCCGGAGTGAGCGACGAAGCTTTTATCATCGGCCTCGAGAGCGAGCCACAGACATGTGCATTTGCCCCACAACGGAGAGATGCGGATCAGGAGTCTCTGCGCTCGCTGGGCGTCCCAGCTGTGACACTCGCTGAAGACACCTGAGGTCACACACACAAGACACCTGAGGTCACACACACAAGACACCCGAGGTCACACACACAAGACACCCGAGGTCACACACACAAGACACCCGAGGTCACACACACAAGACACCCGAGGTCACACACACACAAGACACCTGAGGTCACACACACAAGACACCTGAGGTCACACACACAAGACACCTGAGGTCACACACACAAGACACCTGAGGTCACACACACAAGACACCCGAGGTCACACACACAAGACACCTGAGGTCACACACACAAGACACCTGAGGTCACACACACAAGACACCTGAGGTCACACACACAAGACACCTTAGGTCACCCACACAAGACACCCGAGGTCACACACACAAGACACCCGAGGTCACACACACAAGACACCTGAGGTCACACACACACAAGACACCTGAGGTCACACACACAAGACACCCGAGGTCACACACACAAGACACCCGAGGTCACACACACAAGACACCTGAGGTCACCCACACAAGACACCTGAGGTCACCCACACAAGACACCTGAGGTCACACACACAAGACACCTGAGGTCACACACACAAGACACCTGAGGTCACACACACACAAGACACCTGAGGTCACACACACAAGACACCCGAGGTCACACACACAAGACACCTGAGGTCACACACACAAGACACCTGAGGTCACACACACAAGACACCTGAGGTCACACACACACAAGACACCTGAGGTCACACACACACAAGACACCTGAGGTCACACACACAAGACACCCGAGGTCACACACACAAGACACCCGAGGTCACACACACAAGACACCCGAGGTCACCCACACAAGACACCCGAGGTCACACACACAAGACACCTGAGGTCACACACACACAAGACACCTGAGGTCACACACACAAGACACCTGAGGTCACACACACACAAGACACCTGAGGTCACACACACAAGACACCCGAGGTCACACACACAACACCTGAGGTCACACACACAAGACACCTGAGGTCACACACACAAGACACCTGAGGTCACACACACAAGACACCTGAGGTCACACACACAAGACACCTGAGGTCACACACACAAGACACCCAAGGTCACACACACAAGACACCTGAGGTCACACACACAAGACACCCGAGGTCACACACACAAGACACCTGAGGTCACACACACAAGACACCTGAGGTCACACACACAAGACACCCGAGGTCACACACACAAGACACCTGAGGTCACACACACAAGACACCTGAGGTCACACACACAAGACACCCGAGGTCACACACACAAGACACCCGAGGTCACACACACAAGACACCCGAGGTCACACACACAAGACACCCGAGGTCACACACACAAGACACCTGAGGTCACACACACAAGACACCCGAGGTCACACACACAAGACACCCGAGGTCACACACACAAGACACCCGAGGTCACACACACAAGACACCCGAGGTCACACACACAAGACACCCGAGGTCACACACACAAGACACCTGAGGTCACACACACAAGACACCTGAGGTCACACACACAAGACACTGGCGGCGCGTCCACACGCAGCGGCTTCTCTCGCTCCCAATAGAATGGTGTTTTCGTTTTTGTCTTGTGAGTCGCAGTGTTTTTGTACGTCTTCATCGCGTCAATGTGTCAGGAAGCGCGTATACAGCTGTGAGTTTTTGCTGGAAGTCGGCAGAACCACATTTTTAGAATTAAAATCCGCGTACGCGGAAAAGCTGCGGGAATTCGGTCTGCTCCGGAGGCCTACACCATCACCGACCCCCACTACTGCATCTCGCCCACAGTGGAGGCGCCACAAGCGGCGCCAGAGGAAGCAGAAGAGGGGTAAGCGCGGAGGTATCTGGGCTAGGCTAATGGCTAACCCACACAAGCCAGCTATCCCCACCATCTTACTGGCTAACGTACGCTCTTTGGACAATAAACTGGACAACATCCGACTACTACGTTTAACTCAGAGGACCGTAAGAGATTGCTGTGTTTTTGTGTTCACTGAAACATGGCTTAGCAACAGTGTTCCAGATGGTGCTATTCAGCTCGATCAGCTGACATGTTATCGAGCGGACAGAGTTCTCGTCCCGGGAGGAAAAACCCGCGGCGGTGGGCTTTGTGTTTACATCAATGATGCATGGTGTCGCGATGCTGTTGTGATCTGCAAATACGGCTCACCCCTGATGGAGTGTATGATTATTAAGTGCCGGCCGTTCTATCTGCCGAGGGAATATACTGCCATTCTGCTCGTTTCTGTATACATTCCTCCGAACAACAACAGCAACAGGAACGATGCACTATACGAACTATATCAGCACATCAGCGAGCAGCAGACAGCCCACCCTGATGCGTTTCTCATCATAGCTGGAGATTTCAACCATGCAGACTTAAAGAGTGTGTTTCCAAAAATACACCAACACATTAACTTTCCAACACGAGGTAATAACATTTTAGACCTTGTTTACACCACTCAGAGAGGAGACTATAGAGCCCTCCCTCTCCCCCACCTCGGTGGCTCCGATCACATTACCGTCATGCTAATGCCTGTATACAGACCGCTCATCAGAGTCGCCAAACCAGTTCAAAAACAGATACAAGTATGGCCGGAAGGGTCGTCAGAGGCTCTTCAGGACTGTTTTGACACTACTGACTGGAATATGTTCAAGCAGGCTGCCACATACAATAACACCATAGACCTCCAAGAGTACTCAGAGACTGTCACTGCCTACATCAACAAGTGTATTGACGATGTAACAGTCACAAAGACTATCACTATCCGGGCCAACCAGAAGCCGTGGATGACAGGGGAGGTCTACAGACTCCTGAAGATGCGGAATGCTGCCTTCAGAGCTGGAGATGAGGGGGGTCTGCGAACAGCTAGGGCCAACCTGTCCCGCGGCATCAGAGAGGCTAAGAGAAAGTACTCCAGGAGGATAGCCCATCAATTCAGCGACAGCAGAGATACTCGGAGCCTATGGCATGGGATACAGACCATTACGGACTATAAGCCCCCACCACGGACCTGTGACAGTAACATCTCTCTGCTGAACGAGGTGAACGCCTTCTTCGCTCGCTTTGAAAAACAAAACAGTTCCACTGCACAGAAGATTGCACCTCCTCCCGGCGACCAGATGATGATGCTGACCCCGGACAACGTGAGGAGATCATTCAGAAGGATCAATGCACGCAAAGCTCCGGGTCCTGACAACATTCCTGGGCTGGTACTGAGAGACTGTGCAGCAGAACTCACGGATGTCTTCACAGACATTTTTAACATCTCTTTAAGCCAGGCTGTTGTCCCTACATGCTTCAAAGCTACCATCATAATTCCAGTTCCCAAGAAGCCGCTTCCATCCTGCTTTAATGACTACCGACCAGTTGCACTTACTCCTATTATTATGAAGTGCTTCGAACGGTTAGTCATGCACCATATCAAGTCTGCCCTCCCCCCCTCCCTGGACCCCTTCCAGTTTGCATATCGGTCAAATCGCTCGACCGATGATGCCATCACAACTGTTGTCCACTCAGCACTTACTCATCTAGACAAAAAGGACTCATATGTCAGAATGTTGTTCCTGGACTTCAGTTCTGCATTTAACACTATCATCCCTCAACAGCTTATTCACAAACTGGTTCAGCTGGGGCTCAGCACTTCGCTTTGCAACTGGCTGTTGGACTTTTTAACTGGAAGACCTCAGACAGTACGGGTCGGCAGTAACACATCCAGCACCATCATTCTGAACACTGGGGCCCCCCAAGGATGTGTGCTGAGCCCCCTCCTCTTCACTCTGCTGACTCACGACTGCACATCGTCACATAATTCCAACCTCCTTATTAAGTTTGCGGATGACACGACTGTGGTGGGTCTCATTAGCAACAAAGATGAGACAAACTACAGGAGCGAAGTGAGCCGCCTGGCCAGGTGGTGCAGTGACAACAATCTCTCCCTGAATGTGGACAAGACGAAGGAGATTGTAGTTGACTTCCGGAGAGTGCCCACTCAGCATGCTACTCTAACCATCAATGGTGCCACTGTGGAGAGAGTGAGCAGCACCAAGTTCCTGGGTGTGCACATTACTGAGGACCTCTCCTGGACCGTAAACACAGCAGCACTGGCAAAGAAATCTCAGCAGCGTCTCTACTTCCTCCGTAAATTGAGAAGAGCCAGAGCTGCGCCCTCCATCATGTACTCATTTTACAGAGGCACCATTGAGAGCATCTTAATGAGCTGCATCACTGTGTGGTACGGGGCCTGTAACGCATCTTGTCGGAAGAGCTTACAGCGCATAGTGAGAGCAGCTGAGAAGATCGTTGGTGTCCCTCTTCCATCCCTCCAAGACATTTAAGGAACCCGTCTCACCCGCAAATCCTTCTGCATTGCAGGAGATCCCACTCACCCGTTATACAGCTTCTTCAGTCTGCTGCCATCAGGGAGGAGATTGCGGAGTCTCCAGGCCAGGACCAGCAGACTGAGGGACAGCTTTATTCATCAGGCTATCAGGAAGCTGAATTCGCTCCCGAAATTGCCCCCCCTTCCCTAGTCTGCCCTAGGCTTATGTTGATGCACCAGTCACTGGTGACGCATGGGTTTGCTTACTACCTCATTCAGTATAGATCGGACGTTGTTCTACTACCTCATCAGTCAGTTTTTAACAGGACTACCTTTGAGCCCTTTTGGCACTTTAATCAGACAGGAATAAGCACTAAATATATTTTTATCGGCACTGTTTGGTCACTTTACTTGTTATGTGTTTTACGCTGTTTTCTTTTTCTTTTACTATTTACTAGAGAGTCGTATTTTTATATTTGATCTAGATTTTTAGGTTTTACTGTTGATGTTATTTGTAAACACCATGGGTCTGAGAGTAACACAATTTCAATTCTCTTTATGTATGAACTGTACATGGAGTAGAACTGACAATAAAGCATACTTGACACCTGAGGTCACACACACAAGACACCTTGAGGTCACACACACAAGACACCTGAGGTCACACACACAAGACACCTGAGGTCACACACACAAGACACCTGAGGTCACACACACAAGACACCCGAGGTCACACACACAAGACACCTGAGGTCACACACACAAGACACCTTGAGGTCACACACACAAGACACCTGAGGTCACACACACAAGACACCTGAGGTCACACACACAAGACACCTGAGGTCACACACACAAGACACCTGAGGTCACACACACAAGACACCTTGAGGTCACACACACAAGACACCCGAGGTCACACACACAAGACACCTGAGGTCACACACACAAGACACCCGAGGTCACACACACAAGACACCCGAGGTCACACACACAAGACACCTGAGGTCACACACACAAGACACCTGAGGTCACACACACAAGACACCTGAGGTCACACACACACAAGACACCTGAGGTCACACACACAAGACACCCGAGGTCACACACACAAGACACCCGAGGTCACACACACAAGACACCCGAGGTCACACACACAAGACACCTGAGGTCACACACACAAGACACCTGAGGTCACACACACAAGACACCTGAGGTCACACACACAAGACACCCGAGGTCACACACACAAGACACCCGAGGTCACACACACAAGACACCCGAGGTCACACACACAAGACACCCGAGGTCACACACACAAGACACCCGAGGTCACACACACAAGACACCTGAGGTCACACACACACAAGACACCTGAGGTCACACACACAAGACACCTGAGGTCACACACACAAGACACCCGAGGTCACACACACAAGACACCTGAGGTCACACACACAAGACACCCGAGGTCACACACCTGAGGTCACACACACAAGACACCTGAGGTCACACACATACAAGATACCCGAGGTCACACACACAAGACACCCGAGGTCACACACACACAAGACACCTGAGGTCACACACACAAGACACCTGAGGTCACACACACACACAAGACACCTGAGGTCACACACACACACAAGACACCCGAGGTCACACACACAAGCGACCTGAGGTCACACACACAAGACACCTGAGGTCACACACACAAGACACCCGAGGTCACACACACAAGACACCCGAGGTCACACACACAAGACACCCGAGGTCACACACACAAGACACCTGAGGTCACACACACACAAGACACCTGAGGTCACACACACAAGACACCTGAGGTCACACACACAAGACACCCGAGGTCACACACACAAGACACCCGAGGTCACACACACAAGACACCCGAGGTCACACACACAAGACACCTGAGGTCACACACACAAGACACCTGAGGTCACACACACAAGACACCCGAGGTCACACGCACAAGACACCCGAGGTCACACGCACAAGACACCCGAGGTCACACACACAAGACACCCGAGGTCACATACACAAGACACCCGAGGTCACACACACAAGACACCTGAGGTCACACACACACACAAGACACCCGAGGTCACACACACAAGACACCCGAGGTCACACACACAAGACACCTGAGGTCACACACACAAGACACCTGAGGTCACACACACAAGACACCCGAGGTCACACACACAAGACACCTGAGGTCACACACACAAGACACCTGAGGTCACACACACAAGACACCCGAGGTCACATACACAAGACACCTGAGGTCACACACACAAGACACCTGAAGTCACCCACACAAGACACCTGAGGTCACACATACAAGACACCTGAGGTCACACACACAAGACACCTGAGGTCACACACACAAGACACCTGAGGTCACACACACAAGACACCTGAGGTCACACACACAAGACACCTGAGGTCACACACACACAAGACACCCGAGGTCACACACACAAGACACCTGAGGTCACACACACACACAAGACACCCGAGGTCACACACACAAGACACCCGAGGTCACACACACAAGACACCCGAGGTCACACACACAAGACACCCGAGGTCACACACACAAGACACCCGAGGTCACACACACAAGACACCTGAGGTCACACACACAAGACACCAGGTCAAAGGATTTGAAATGATGTTTGTTACACCACTTCTTTTTTTTATGTTTATTTATGTGTACAAAATATGTTTATTCTGGGTGGTATAACACATGTTGCTCCTGGTACATTCTGTGAAAACAAATTTCCTCTATTAAAGGATTAGTTCACCTCAAAATGAAAATTTCCTAATAATTAATTCTGGAAAAATCCAGAAATGTTTTCCTCAAAAAACGTATTTTCTCTTCCACTGAGGAAAGAAATACATGGATATCTTGGATGGGATTGGGGTGAGTATTATAAATTATTAGGTAATTTTCATTTTGAGGTGAACTAATCCTTTAAGGACAATAAAGAATGAATCTGAAATCATACCGATGGCTTGTTTCTCATAGTGGTTGGCCAGTTCTCTCATTTCTTTTGCCTCTTCGCTATCATCCTCGCCGCTCTCCTTCACAAGTTTCCTCAAGATCTTACTGGCGGCCAGAGCGGCTGCGATACAGTCTCTGCACTATAAAAAACACACACACACACACACACAAACACACACACACACACACACACACACACACTTGTGAATCTTCAAACTGCAACTACTCTAATGCTATTTAAATACAGAATCAGATTATCTGATTTATTCATGCAATCAGATCAGTATTTACCTGTCACAAAACAACATTTGAATGAATACATTTATGCAAACTACAACCAATAAAGATAGAAAACACTCTCATTGATATAATGAACATGAACAGAAAACCTTTAACAAAATACTATAAATACAAGATGTACAATTACACACAGGGATTCAAAGGAATCAGTGAATTGTTTTTTGTTGTTGTTGTTTTTGAACCAGTTTAATTATATGAACAATCCAAACAAATGATTCAATAAAATGAAAGGTCAAAGAGGAATAACAATGAATGGTAATAATTATTATATATTATATAATTTAGTTTGAATTGTTCTTTCATAGTCTAAAGATTATGTATTATTGTGTCAAAAACACAAATAAAACAATTCAAAATTGGTTGTTTGACACTTAAAAACCTAAAATATAATTGTATAAATAACAAAATATTTAATTTATATTCCACACTGGTTCTCAAATGAATCAGTGGATTATTTTTTATCCAGTTTAAAATACTTCATATGTCAGAGGCAACAATGTTGATTCATCAGAACCAAGTTAAAAAATAAATAAACAAATAATAATAATTACTAGAATAAACTACAATTATTAGATGAAATCCTCAGAAATGTCCTTGATTAAAAAGAAACTGAAATAAGTATAAGAAGAATTAAAATGACTAAAAATAAAATAAAAATAAATCAAAGAATAGAAATAAAAAATATAAGCAATATTAGAAATATAAAAAACTAAAATGAATAAACATGATAAAAGCACATTACAAAATTACGAAAACTAAAATGGAAAGAAAATAAAATTTTACAATTTTAATAAATAATAAAAAATAATAAAAGTTTTCCAAAGAGTAGAGTTCTAATTTTATTTAGTTACTCCCTACACACATTAACACATTTAAGATCAGCTTCAGCAAAATATCAGCCAAATTGAAGCAGAAAGCATGTGAATATAAAGCTCAAGCCGAGAGTGTGTCTCTAGTCAGTGCTGTACCTGCTCCCAGCCGATCTCTGCCAGCTCTCGGTTATTCTGAACAACAGCCCAGAGGAAGAGATCCCGTCCCGGGTCCCAAAACGTGAGTGCGGTCTTCGGGTCTTCACCAGAACACGGCAGATCCAGCCCTTTGGACGGCACCTGAGAGATGCAGCGCTTCAATGAATAAAACAGCCAGACTCTTTTCATTACAGTCAAACTAGAATTAAAGGGATAGTTCACCCCAAAATGAAAACTCTGTCAGTAATTACTCGCCCTCATGTTGTTCCCCGTAAGACTTTCGTTCATCTTCGGGACACAAATTAAGATATTTTTGATTAAATCTGAGAGCTGGATCACTCCTCCATAGGCTTCTAAGGGATCGAAACTTGCCGGCCCAGAAAATTAGTAAAGACAATATTTAAAATAGTCCAAGTGACTTAATACTTAATGCTTAATACTTTATGTGTGTGCAAAAAACAAACAAAAATAATGACTTTATTCAACTATTCATTTCTTTTAACCTGTCTTTAACTTTTCTGGGCCGGCAAGTTTCGATCCCTTAGAAGCCTATGGAGCTCTCAGATTTAATCAAAAATATCTTAATTTGTAATTACTGACAGAATTTTAATTTTGGGGTGGTGAACTATCCCTTTAATGCATTACAGTTTGATGATTTTATTTACTGATGATTCTCACAAAGCATATCAAAAACATGCCCAGGTCATTTTTTACCTAGAAAATGAGTATTAAATTATATTTTGTATTTTGTTTGCATTGTGACAATACTTCGAGGTTAATTAATAACCCTTTTCTTATCATTATCAATTAAAAAATAAGTATAGGTTGAAGTACTAAAATTACAAAAACTTTATAAATATAAATTAAAGGTAAATATAAATATAATAAATAAATAAATAAATATGTATTAAAGGTAAATATATATATATATATATATATATATATAAAGTTAAAAACAAAATTACATTAAAAAAATGAAATTTTCCAACTAAAATTAAAATGAAAACTGAAAAGAAAATAAGAATATTGATACATAATATAATAGTATATACATCATACTAAAATAACACTGTACTGTACTGAATAAAATTATATTATTTAAGTTTATTAGCATGTATATGTCATGGCACTCTTTTCCCCTGCCCTTGTTGCTGAGGTGTTTTCTGTCTTAAACTTGCCATTAAGTAATATTAAATTATATTTTGTATAAAGAAAAGAAGCCTACCGTAGGATCTTTGAGATTGTTTTGCATTGTGACAATATTTCCATGCCAATTAATAACCCTTTTCTTCTCATTATGAATTAAAAAATAAGTCGAATAAGTTGAAGTACCGGTACTAAAATTACAAAAACTAAAACTGAATAAATAAGAATTGATATATACTATAATAGTGTATAAATAAAAAAATATAAAAATAACACTGTACTGTACTTCCCCCCCCCCCCCCCCTGTTCTTGTTGCTGAGGAGTTTTATGTCTCAAACTTGCCGTTAAACGGACATCATCTTTGGTTTTCTTGTAGCGTGAAGGGACGTATAACGGTTGAGTAAAACTTCCCAGCAAGTGGCGCACTTCTTCAGACACGTGGCTCAAGGAAATGTTTTTGACACCCTGGGCCCGTTTTGCAAGCTTGCGCAGGAAGAAGCAGGCGGGTAGCTGTGCGTAGAGCTTACAGAGGGTCTCCTCTTCTTCCAGAAACGTACGCAAACACACTCCATTCTCCAGCAAGAGCCGCACAAACTCAGGTTTGTCACCCACCAGCGCTGAAAACATGGCCGGATGCAGATCACAGGACTGAGATGGGAAAGATATCAACAAATCATGACAAACCCAACATAATATACATTCAATAATACTCCCACAGGCACTATATGAACATAGTTTTTCTTTAAATAATGAGTTGCATGCAAAAGTTTGTGAACCCCTGACCAAATAACAAGTGAAAAGACGTTGAAGTGCCCCTATTATGCTTTTTTTGGATATGTAGTGTGTAATATAGCTCTTTGAATGTAAAAGGTCTGCAAAGTTTCAAAGCTGAAAGGTAAATGGAGTTTTTGTCTCCTGAAAGAAAGAATCGGTTCTGAACTGCCTTAAACGAGTCATCAGTAATAACAGTTTCACTTCCAGCTGAACCTACTTATGTTTGTAAGAAATTTGCATAATGCCAGCCTATGGTCTTCATTGGCTGCCCGCAAACAACGTCTACTTTGACTTTGTGTTTGTGTTGTTGATATATCGAGAAGAGTCTGTCTTCATTGCATGCACTTCAAAAGTATGAGGACTCACGCTGGAATTGATAAGGTAAAACCGACGCTAACATTACTGTTCGTATCACTGTGTATCAATGGTGAGGAAGATCCGGAGGAGAAATTCAGACATGCTAATGGCTGTTGTTTCCAACACTTGCTGTAAGCGGCCAACCAATCACAACAGACTGGGCCATCTGACCAATCAGAGCAGAGTAACCCAATCACACCAGACTGGGCCATCTGACCAATCAGAGCAGAGTAACCCAATCACACCAGACTGGGCCATCTGACCAATCAAAGCAGAGTAACCCAATCACAACAGACTGGGCCATCTGACCAATCAGAGCAGAGTAGACCAATCACAACAGACTGGGCCATCTGACCAATCAGAGCAGAGTAGACTAATCACAACAGACTGGGCCATCTGACCAATCAGAGCAGAGTAGACCAATCACAACAGACTGGGCCGTCTGACCAATCAGAGCAGAGTAGACCAATCACAACAGACTGGGTCATCTGACCAATCAGAGCAGAGTAGACCAATCACACCAGACTGGGCCATCTGACCAATCAGAGCAGAGTAGACCAATCACAACAGACTGGGCCATCTGACCAATCAAAGCAGAGTAACCCAATCACAACAGACTGGGCCATCTGACCAATCAGAGCAGAGTAGACCAATCACAACAGACTGGGCCATCTGACCAATCAGAGCAGAGTAGACTAATCACAACAGACTGGGCCATCTGACCAATCAGAGCAGAGTAGACCAATCACAACAGACTGGGCCGTCTGACCAATCAGAGCAGAGTAGACCAATCACAACAGACTGGGTCATCTGACCAATCAGAGCAGAGTAGACCAATCACACCAGACTGGGCCATCTGACCAATCAGAGCAGAGTAGACCAATCACAACAGACTAGGTCATCTGACCAATCAGAGCAGAGTAGACCAATCACAACAGACTGGGTCATCTGACCAATCAGAGCAGAGTAGACCAATCACAACAGACTGGGTCATCTGACCAATCAGAGCAGAGTAGACCAATCACAACAGACTGGGCCATCTGACCAATCAGAGTGAGTTTCCCGACCAACGACGTAACTAGCTGATTAACTACCATAGTAGATTGAAGAAATCAACTAGCTAGTCACGACTGTTTCCAAAAAAAACCATATCGTTTCAGACACTGTGAGAAAAGAAGTGATGCTGCAATGTATATTATGAGAAAATTAAAGTGTTTTTGACCTTGGACGCATGTAAACCTACAGGAGACTCCAAAACTAAACGAGGAACCTTCAAAATAGCATAATAGGGGCACAACCTGTGCAGTGAACATACTTGATGCATTTTAGAACATTTTAATTAACATTATTTCAATGTGTCCAGTTGATCAACTTATTTAATTTTTTGTAATGTTTCTGTAATTCTCGTAGCTTTTTGCATTATTTTTCCCCACCGTCCACTGGCTCTCCTCAGTGAAGATCTCACTCTCTGCGATGTCGACCCGGTTCCAGGCCACCGCGAGCTCCAGCTGTCTCTCCCAGGACCGGCGGCCAGCATGTTCATCACTTCTGGAGGCTGAGGAGCAACAACACCTGACTTTATCCAGTAGCGGTTTGGCAATTCTTCCAGTTTGTCTTTTGCATTTCTCCTCCTGAACGAGTCCCCGACCCCGTCAAGAATCTTTAGTTTTATAGTTTGTCAACTAAAACTAAAACCATCAAAAAATATTTTGGTAACTGAAAATAAAATAAAATTAAATAATACTACGAAATGTTGCCTTGATTAAAAATGAGAAATGTTGCCTAATGTGCAGTGCTGTTATTGTTAACTAATTTATAAAAAAAAATATTATAAAAATGTTTTAACTAAACACAATCACCAGCTGGAGTGCCATTGATAGCCACCAGAGGGCACTTCACCCCAGACTATACTCATTCCCTCACAAACTACATTTCCCAGAACTCACTGCCTGATCTCATCATCACTGATTGTATTCAGCTGTCTCTCATTATCTCATTACCTCTGACTTTAAGACCCCATTTACACCTGGTATTAAAATGAGATCTGTATCCAGATGAGTTATCCGGATAATAAGTGTTCTGATCTTACCTTTGCGTTTACACCTTGTATTTTTAATGCGTTCTCGTTATCCACATTGAGTTCGGATCTCCAGAAAAAAAATGACGTTTGGCAGGTACGAATGCCATCACGTCGTACGGATTGCGTTTACACCTAGTAAAGATCCGAACACAATGCGAGCCAGAATACCTCCAGATGTGGTCAGGCAGATCCGATCACAATCCGATCACAACGTATTTACACCTTGCATTAACATGCGTTTTTTATTATCCGGATAACTTATCTGGACACAGATCGCATTTTAATACCAGGTGTAAATGGGGTCTAAAAGTCACTGATCTCTCAGTCACTCTTTGCGAAGTCTTGTATGTGTCAGCACTGCATTTCTGAGTGCTCTGGCTTTGCTTTCTCATGATTTTTGACTTTCTGCCTGGTTCCTTAAAGGGTCACTTCACCCATTTGCATTAAGGTTTGTATTGTTAGAAACCCAGTCATATATTATAATGATGGTGGAATTTTGCTTGTTTTTTTTTCTGAGATGGGAGAAAAAAGGATTTAAGTGTTTTACTTCCGTCCTATCGTGACGTAAATATCGTCATTTTGCGTCACGATAGGACGGAAGATAAATTTCATTGCATATTAAGAAAACTACAGCCTTTAGCTCATTATTATTCAAGTGCGTGGGACCCACTCACCCCACCGGCCTATTACAGATCAGTGGGTGGGACTAAACCTGAAGAAACTAAACTATTAATCCGCCATCTTGCTTGGAAGACAGCAAGCTAAGCTAACAAGCGCTCAAGGAGTTAGATTTACCATAATGCCTGAATTTACGACACACGATATGGAAGACGAGGATTTTGAAAATCTTTTGCTCGAAACTGATGTTCGTGGCTATTTATACGAGCCACAATATAGCGAAGAGCAGCTGAGGCTGATGGAGGAACAAGAGGCGGCTGCGTCGGGTTCGTTGTTGTGGGAAGAATGAGACGGGAATCGGCGAACATTTAAACATTTTAATAGTAAAATAAACAAATACAAAACAAAAGTATAAGCCAGCAGCCCCGCACTGCTGGCCACACACAACAGAAACAAAACACACCATAAAATCAGGCCTGTTCCTCTCTCGATCTGCCCTGTCGCTCCTCGTTTTATGCGTCCGCTCCTCGGTGAGAGACGCGAGAGAGACCGGTGCGTCTTACAGATGTCGATCATTATCACTCACGCCACCGGCCTCGCGCCGCTCTCACGTCCCTCGTCCTGCTCGCCACAGCCAACTAACTATACATTTTGTGTGAAATGAATTTCTAACTCTGTTGGCAGCTAACGTTAGCCCTGTAGAGTAGACGGAAAAGTGATTTCTCTGATGTTTGCGACTTTGCGCTGTTCTGGATTAGTGGGAGTGGCTTGCGGAGCTGTGCAACGTGGTGCATTCTGGGAGTTGTGGTCTTATACACAAATGCGCCCTAAAGTTATTTTCTGTCTTTTCTCGGTCAAGAGGGCACCAAATTCAAAATTTCTTTTACATTTCGACTACATTTATGACCCACTTTCAATAAAGATTAATGTTGAAATGGGTGAAGTGCTCCTTTAAGATTTCTCTGTTTTGCCTCTGCCCTGGACTCTGTTATTGTTTTGACCTTTGCCTGTTTTTTTGGATTATGTCTTTGGATTACCCTCTAATAAACTACTGCATTTGGATTTTCAACCCTTGTGTCTCCAAGCAGTTCATAAAAAAAGTAAAATAAAATAAACAAAACAAAATTAAATTAGAAATGTTGCCTTATTTTACAGAAATATTTAAAAAACCAAAAACTAATATACATGACGAAAGCACATAACAAAATTACTAAAACAAAAAATAAAATAAAATACTAAAATAAAATAAAAGCTCATTTTAAAAGATATACTATAATAGTATATAAATAATACTAAAATAACACTGCTGCAGGACTATCACTTAACTTTAGGAATTTCCTTTAGTCATATTCATCTAAAAGAAAGTATATCAGGCCTTTCTTGAATCAAACGATCATTTAATGTGGCTATTTATCATACAAAAATTAATGGTTTATATGGTATCTTCTAATTTTGTACGGGGCGGACAGTTTAAAAACCGTTCTACAACCCCTGGTCACCCTATACTTTTATAGCATGAAAAAACAAAAATTCTGTCTAACATCTCTGTTTGTTATCCACTGAGGAACTGTGTTGGTCACAAGCATTCAATTAAAAGAAAAGTCAATTGTGTCTATAAGCGGGATTGTGAGCACTGTGCGTGTGAGGGCACATATTCAATGTTGAAAAACATTTTAGCATTTAAGAGATACGTCATCCATCAATATAACATAAACGCTAATAGCTTCCGCAATCAGAGAGGTTTCCAGACTCTCAAGGGAGGATAAATGTGCTCAAGTCAGTCTTAGCTGTCAATATTACAGCTAAAGATCCACTCGCAACCGTGTATCCATTAGTACCATCATCACCAGCATAATCCAATTACCCTCTGCCTGGAAATGTGAATTTAAGTCTTCAGTTTCCAGATAAAGAAATGGAGGGATGTGAGCATGTTCTGCCTAAAGTGATCATACCTTTTAGCAGAGCCTGTAGAATAGCAACGTCAACATCATAGTTTTTATCCTCGTCAATACGAAACACAGTCAGCAGACGAGGCATCCGGATAATGTCCTGAATCTAAAGAAATTCAAAAATAAATACACCTTCTAGTCTAGATCACTTATATTTCATGTACTATATACATATACAGTATATACTGTATACACAGGGCCTGCTAACGGCTTAAGCTTTCTAGCTAGAATATTAGGCTATAAAAACAATTTCATTTAAGACAGTCAGTTTCGCAAAGTCAAATCTTGATTAACACATTTGACATATCATAGTTAGTTGATGGTTGCAATGAGTGTGTGTTACGTGTTAGTGAAGCGGACACAATGAGTGTGTGTTACGTGTTAGTGAAGCGGACGCAATGAGTGTGTTACGTGTTAGTGAAGCGGACACAATGAGTGTGTGTTACGTGTTAGTGAAGCGGACACAATGAGTGTGTTACAGGTTAGTGTAGCGGGCGCAATGAGTGTGTGTTACGTGTTAGTGAAGAGGACGCAATGAGTGTGTGTTACATGTTAGTGAAGCGGATACAATGAGTGTGTTACGTGTTAGTGAAGCGGTTGCAATGAGTGTGTGTTACGTGTTAGTGAAGCGGACGCAATGAGTGTGTGTTACGTGTAAGTGAAGCGGACGCAATGAGTGTGTGTTACGTGTTAGTGAAGCGGACGCAATGAGTGTGTTACATGTTAGTGAAGCGGACACAATAAGTGTGTTACGTGTTAGTGAAGCGGACACAATGAGTGTGTGTTACGTGTTAGTGAAGCGGTTGCAATGAGTGTGTGTTACGTGTTAGTGAAGCGGACGCAATGAGTGTGTTACGTGTTAGTGAAGCGGACACAATAAGTGTGTTACGTGTTAGTGAAGCGGACACAATAAGTGTGTTACGTGTTAGTGAAGCGGTTGCAATGAGTGTGTGTTACGTGTTAGTGAAGCGGTTGCAATGAGTGTGTGTTACGTGTTAGTGAAGCGGACGCAATGAGTGTGTTACATGTTAGTGAAGCGGACACAATAAGTGTGTTACGTGTTAGTGAAGCGGACACAATAAGTGTGTTACATGTTAGTGAAGCGGACACAATGAGTGTGTGTTACGTGTTAGTGAAGCGGTTGCAATGAGTGTGTGTTACGTGTTAGTGAAGCGGGCCCAATAAGTGTGTTACGTGTTAGTGAAGCGGACGCAATGAGTGTGTTACATGTTAGTGAAGTGGACACAATGAGTGTGTGTTACGTGTTAGTGAAGCGGTTGCAATGAGTGTGTGTTACGTGTTAGTGAAGCGGACACAATAAGTGTGTTACGTGTTAGTGAAGCGGACGCAATGAGTGTGTTACATGTTAGTGAAGTGGACACAATAAGTGTGTTACAGGTTAGTGTAGCGGACGCAATGAGTGTGTTACGTGTTAGTGAAGCGGTCGCAATGAGTGTGCGTTACATGTTAGTGAAGCGGACACAATGAGTGTGTTATGTGTTAGTGAAGCGGTTGCAATAAGTGTGTGTTACGTGTTAGTGAAGCGGGCCCAATGAGTGTGTGTTACGTGTTAGTGAAGAGGACGCAATGAGTGTGTTACGTGTTAGTGAAGCGGACGCAATGAGTGTGTGTTACATGTTAGTGAAGCGGACACAATGAGTGTGTTACGTGTTAGTGAAGCGGTCGCAATGAGTGTGTGTTACGTGTAAGTGAAGCGGACGCAATGAGTGTGCGTTACATGTTAGTGAAGCGGACACAATGAGTGTGTTATGTGTTAGTGAAGCGGTTGCAATAAGTGTGTGTTACGTGTTAGTGAAGCGGTTGCAATGAGTGTGTGTTACGTGTTAGTGAAGCGGGCGCAATGAGTGTGTGTTACGTGTTAGTGAAGCGGGCGCAATGAGTGTGTGTTACGTGTTAGTGAAGCGGGCGCAATTAGTGTGTGTTACGTGTTAGTGAAGCGGGCGCAATGAGTGTGTGTTACGTGTTAGTGAAGCGGGCGCAATGAGTGTGTGTTTTACGTGTTAGTGAAGCGGGCGCAATGAGTGTGTGTTACGTGTTAGTGAAGAGGACGCAATGAGTGTGTGTTACGTGTTAGTGAAGCGGACACAATGAGTGTGTTATGTGTTAGTGAAGCGGTTGCAATGAGTGTGTTACGTGTTAGTGAAGCGGACACAATGAGTGTGTGTTACGTGTTAGTGAAGCGGACACAATGAGTGTGTTACGTGTTAGTGAAGCGGACGCAATGAGTGTGTGTTACGTGTTAGTGAAGCGGACACAATGAGTGTGCGTTACATGTTAGTGAAGCGGACACAATGAGTGTGTGTTACGTGTTAGTGAAGCAGACACAATGAGTGTGTGTTACGTGTTAGTGAAGCGGTTGCAATAAGTGTGTGTTACGTGTTAGTGAAGCGGTTGCAATGAGTGTGTGTTACGTGTAAGTGAAGCGGACGCAATGAGTGTGTGTTACATGTTAGTGAAGCGGACACAATGAGTGTGTGTTACGTATTAGTGAAGCGGGCCCAATGAGTGTGTGTTACGTGTAAGTGAAGCGGACGCAATGAGTGTGTGTTACATGTTAGTGAAGCGGACACAATGAGTGTGTGTTACGTATTAGTGAAGCGGGCCCAATGAGTGTGTGTTACGTGTTAGTGAAGCGGTTGCAATAAGTGTGTGTTACGTGTTAGTGAAGCGGTTGCAATGAGTGTGTGTTACGTGTTAGTGAAGCGGGCGCAATGAGTGTGTGTTACGTGTTAGTGAAGAGGACGCAATGAGTGTGCGTTACGTGTTAGTGAAGCGGACACAATGAGTGTGTTATGTGTTAGTGAAGCGGTTGCAATGAGTGTGTTACGTGTTAGTGAAGCGGACACAATGAGTGTGTGTTACGTGTTAGTGAAGCGGACGCAATGAGTGTGTGTTACGTGTTAGTGAAGCGGACACAATGAGTGTGCGTTACATGTTAGTGAAGCGGACACAATGAGTGTGTTACGTGTTAGTGAAGCGGTTGCAATAAGTGTGTGTTACGTGTTAGTGAAGCGGTTGCAATGAGTGTGTGTTACGTGTTAGTGAAGCGGGCGCAATGAGTGTGTGTTACGTGTTAGTGAAGAGGACGCAATGAGTGTGCGTTATGTGTTAGTGAAGCGGACACAATGAGTGTGTTACGTGTTAGTGAAGCGGTTGCAATGAGTGTGTGTTACGTGTTAGTGAAGCGGACACAATGAGTGTGTTACGTGTTAGTGAAGCGGTTGCAATGAGTGTGTGTTACGTGTTAGTGAAGCGGTTGCAATGAGTGTGTGTTACGTGTTAGTGAAGCGGGCGCAATGAGAGTGTGTTACGTGTTAGTGAAGAGGACGCAATGAGTGTGTGTTACGTGTTAGTGAAGCGGACGCAATGAGTGTGTGTTACGTGTTAGTGAAGCGGTTGCAATGAGAGTGTGTTACGTGTTAGTGAAGAGGACGCAATGAGAGTGTGTTACGTGTTAGTGAAGAGGACGCAATGAGTGTGTGTTACGTGTTAGTGAAGCGGACGCAATGAGTGTGTGTTACGTGTTAGTGAAGCGGATGCAATGAGTGTGTGTTACGTGTTAGTGAAGCGGACGCAATGAGTGTGTGTTACGTGTTAGTGAAGTGGACGCAATGAGTGAGTGTTACGTGTTAGTGAAGTGGACGCAATGAGTGAGTGTTACGTGTTAGTGAAGTAGTAAAAATGAGTGTGTGTTACATGTTTGTGAAGCGGTTGCAATGAGGGTGCGTCATATGTTAGTGAATGAGTGTGTGTTATGTGTTAGTGTAGCGGTCAGAAAATATTTTTTTAAGAAATTAATATTTTTACTCAGCATGGATACATTAAACTGATTAAAAGTGACTGTAAAGACATTTATAACGTTACAAAAGATTATATTTCCATCCAGAAACCTGCGCTCTGCTAGCGAATGTCGTCTTGTGGTACCATCTCAAAGAGGCACAAAATCTCTTTCTCGGACCTTTACCATGGCTGTTCCCTGTTGGTGGAATGATCTGCCTAACTCAACCAGAGCTTCTGAGTCAGTAGCCACTTTCAAGAAACTGCTGAAGACATATCTTTTTCGGCAGCACTTGATTCAGTAGAATTAACACTTTCTCTTCTCTTCAAAAAAAAAAAAAAAAAAAAAAAAAAAACTGCACTAAAATTGAACAGAGGGGTTATAGCACTTACGTATTGTTGTCCTACTGTTAGTTTAACTGCTTCTATTGTTCTCATTTGTAAGTCGCTTTGGATAAAAGCGTCTGCTAAATGAATAAATGTAAAATGTAAATGTAATGTATTTCAAGTAAATGCTGTTGTTTGTTACTTTATATTCATCATCATCAAATAATACTGAAAAAAAGTATCACAGTTTCCACAAAATATATGAAAAATCAGCTTTGATCACGGGCATAAATAACATTTTAAATCATTTCACATAGAAAACAGTTATTTTAAATTATAAAAATATTTATTTTAATCAAATAAATGCAGCCTTGGTGAACAGAAGAGACTTCTTTCAAAAACATAAAAAAATCTTATTAACACCAAACTTTGTCACAGGACAAGTTTTAAATAAGAACCATTTCTCGATTCCTATTGTGTAATTTTGCGTTTGTGTGAAACTGTCATAATATGCATGTATGTTTTTGTCCATTACCTTCTTGGTCCACTCATTGACCTGCAGATCAGTAAAGCTTTTGTACTCTTTTCCAAAAAACCTCTTCAAGAGCTTCCTGATAAGGACCAGAGTGACCTTTGACACCGGCAGGGCCGCCACCTGAGCAATGACATCAGCCAGGCGTCCAGATCCCTCAAGCACGACACACGGCGTGTTGTTCATCATTGAATTGTAGATCGTCTGTGAATAAATATGTGTATTTGGATTAATGAAAGAACATTCAGCTACTGTATGATGATCTACGAAACTGATGACTTTAAAATCTCACGTCTAGAGTTCCTGGACCACCATTCAAGACCACACAGACCACCGGTATCTTCACGCCACTCTCTGATGGAAAGACAACACTTATAAACAGGCAAAACACTTCAGAAATAATCAAACGTGAACAGTGAACAGTGTTAAAGAGCAAAGAAATCAAAATGGTGTGGCTTTTATTCATAATTTTAAGATCATCTCTGTTACACTGCAAAAATTATTTTCTTACTTGTATTTTTGTTATGTTTTCCATTACAAATATGTAAATATTCTTAAAACATGATTTCCATTACACGAGAGTAGATGTTAAAACTTCATGCTGATTTGTACTCGGCTTTCGCCAAGATAGCATTAGTGGCTAAAAGTGACGTCCGAAGGGGATATTTGTTTTAATGACCCTACAAGTTCAATTAAACGATCAAAATATAAGAAAAAATATTTGATATTGTTTCAATATTTTTAAATAAGGGAAGAACAAAACACTAAACCTAACGAAACTTACCAATTCACAAAATCAACGGATAGCTGATATAAAAAATTGGATGACTAGTAATTTCCTACTACTAAATTCTGAAAAGACAGAGATTCTAATTATTGGACAAAAAACTTCCACACGTAATAACCTAGAATACTGTCTAACACTTGATGGCTGCTCTGTTAAGTCTTCGTCGTCGGTTAGGAACCTGGGTGTGCTCTTTGATACCAATCTTTCATTTGAAAGTCACTTGTCTAGTATCTGTAAAACCGAATTTTTCCATCTTAAAAATATATCTAAATTATGCCATATGCTCTCATTGACAAATGCGGAACAATTAGTTAATGCATTCATGACATCAAGACTAGATTATTGTAATGCTCTACTGGGTGGTTGCCTTGCATGCATAATAAACAAACTACAGCTAGTTCAAAACGCAGCAGCTCGAGTTCTTACCAGAACAAGGAAGTATGACCACATCCTCATTTATATAGCGCTTTCAACAATGTAGATTGTTTCTGTAAAGCAGCTTTACAGAGATAAACATATAATTTAAGGTAACAGAGATTGGCTTGGTTTTATAGCGGTTCTTGAATAATGTTATTTTCCAGCTAAAGTTAGTTTTGAATGATTCACTTCCGTCGAAATGATCATTTGTTATTAAATTAGGGGCCACCATTCTCTCTAAACAGACTTTAAACTGAACCTGTGAAAAACGCTGATGGCGTTCACATGCTCATCAGTGGCGGAGCCAGGGGGTGGGGGTGGCCATGGCCACCCTTGGCTTAGGCTTGGCCACCCCTCTCACAACTGCTGTTTCTGTCTCGCTCTAATTTTTACAAGAATTTTGTTTTTAAAACACAGAACCGTCGCTTTAAGACCACAAAAAACGTGAGACTTTTCAGACGCGCACTCCAACTTCACCTCAGCGCCAGGCGCAAGTCAAACGAGTGCGGAGATGTACGGGTAGCGAATGAGCTTCAGCAGTGATCGGAGCATAGTAAATATAGATTCGATGTTTCTCAACTGGTGGGTTGCGAGACCGTTTTGAGTGAGTCGCATATGTCCAGTCAAAGAAACAACAACGTAATTCTCTTTTTTTTCTGATTCTACTTTTATTATGAAAGATCTGTGTGAAAGCTTGTGACACTTCTGTCAGATGCAGAGAAAAGCGCGTTGTCCTGAATCAGTAACTGTGGTAAGATGAGATGTTGTAAGGTCAACAAATGTCAGTAAAACTAACTTTCCTGTCCTGACAGCCGTTGTACTGTACTTGCACATCACGCGCAATGTGGCGTGCTGTAGCAGTAATTCTGTCGTCAATTAGCTAACTCATGAAATAATCAAAAAGGTGATCAAAGCTGTGTCAAAACTGCATGCATGCATGTATTTGTTATATTTGTTATACACATATGTCTCGACTAAAATATTCTGCCATGTGAAATCACAATTTAAGGCACAAACTGACAGGCTATGTGATTTTTTTTAATGTTCAAATAAATGTGAGCACTGTGCATTTGTAAGCTACTAGAAGATAGGCGGTAATTTTGCGTTAATTTGTAAAGGCAAAACAAAAAATTATCATTTTTAAATACATAAAATAACTAATTTTACATTCTGGTATTTATGTGCTGTTTACTTCCGCCTTGTTCACATTCTTGGACATAGAGATTCAAAAGAGATGTTTTCCCCCCTTTTTAATTTAGGTATGATAGAACGGATAAGATTCTTTATTTTGACAACTAATATAGAAAGTTGAAGAGTTAATTGATTATATAAAATTCAATGAAGGTTAAATAATCTTCGAACTACAGTAGTTATCTGCATGTCTCATCCATGAAGGTGCAACAATGTTGGGGGTTTTGAGAACCAGAACCAAGCTAACTGAGCAAGTTGAACTTTAGCTATAGTGTGTGTACTCTTTATTAATATGCCTGGAGGTAGTAAGTAGCTAATAATAATAAAAAAATGATCAAATTCACTCAGTATTCCATGATTCCTTCACTACTATCTCAATTACAATTAAGTACAAATGAACTGTATTCAGTTGCGTAGGAAGGCACTAAAACAGTCCAATACATTATTTAAACTAATTTTTATGTTAAAATAATTAAGATTTATATGCCACCCCAGACTGTTTGCTGGCCCTTGCCTGGCCACCCCTATGAAAAAATCCTGGCTCCGCCACTGCAAGGATTGATTCTATAGTTATGTGCGTTTGAATATATGTGCGCAGGTTTGTAATTCCCTACAAACCATGCCTAAACAAACTACTTGTCTTGCCTATAAATTTGATACAGAATTTTCAAAAACATTAAACAAATCATACCGACTCCGATATTTGATCTATATTCCATTATGTGCCATGTAATTACTACTGTGATTGCAAAAACCAAATGATATTTGAATTATGATATTAAATTATGTGTAATCTAATGAAGCTGCACCTCTGTTTCCCAGTGATTGTTGAGAGATAAGTCCCTCCAGATTGGTCCGCAGCTCAATCTCACTTCCATAATGTCCATGAGTGCCATCATCCACCAGAAGGAAGTGAGTATGATTGATGTCGAGACACGAGAGACGGTCCTCCTGGCCCTGCTCATCCAGAGAGTAGTGTGCAGGGAAACAGCCCTAAAAGAGAAGGATGACAAGACCTCATCAAACTTTGATGTTATAACATCGTTAATAGCATCCAGTTGACAGCCATTTCTGCCGTTATCAACATAAAAGCTAGATCCACAAAGTGCCGGATTCTCAAATATATTTGCAATAATTTAACTGGGGATTTAGAATGAATCAGCATTATACTGTAAATTGTATTGCTTGTGATTTCAGTGCACTTCTAATTTGGTTGTTAGGTTTCCCATAGGCTTTCATTTGTAGTGATGCACCGAAACCAAATTTAAAGTTTTAATTTAGCTGAAAACCGAAATTGAAATAATAATCTAGTAATTGAAATAATAATCTATTAATTGATCAGATTTAATATTGAACACTCAAATAAAAACTGAGTTTCATATAAATATTTAAACTGAACTGAGGAGCTACAGCGATATTTGAAAGTTCAGACTTTGTTTCATATCAGAAATACCAAAGCATATTTTTATTATTGGATGGTAGAATTAAAGATCTCAGTTCATGAAAATGAAGATCAATGCCGAATGTCACATGAACAAACTTGTCAGAGAAAGTGTTAACAGCAGTAAGGACTGACGGCGATATCTATCGACCTTAAGGTAATCATCTAACCTATAGATAT
Organism: Rhinichthys osculus; assembly: GCA_029959095.1. Lineage (NCBI taxonomy): Eukaryota > Metazoa > Chordata > Actinopteri > Cypriniformes > Leuciscidae > Rhinichthys > Rhinichthys osculus. The sequence goes on along the minus strand of JARWKJ010000008.1, from coordinate 3,358,676 downwards.
TTTTTTTTAAATTGTTTTATTTGGTTTTATTATCCGGGTGTCAGTGGGATGAAAAATAAAATAAAAAAAATTACACTTTTTCATATCAATCTGTTTATGTGACAGACATCGGTTATGCTCATCTTGAATCTATATCATCTATACCGTTCTATATCAAAACGGCTCTATATTTAATGAAGCACATACAAAAGATCAGAACCGGAAGCGATGCAGAATGTTTTATTTTTTATTTGGAGAATTTTTACAGAATTCGGAGGTTTGTTGTGCATAACCTTTATTAAAAACGAGAAATCAATATTGTCAACCCAGCCCTAGCATCCAAACTGCTGAAAGGTTAACTGTTGTAGTTTAACGTGCCATCAGCAAATTCATTTTCGGCCGAATATCTTTTCAGTTGCCGAAATTTAAAGTGCATCATTTGATTGAACTTCCGTAAAAAAAAAAAAAAAATCTGTAAAAAAAATATCTAACATTTCGAGACTAAAGTCGAAACATTTCGAGATTAAAGTCGAAACATTTCGAGATTAAAGTCGAAACATTTCGAGATTAAAGTCGAAACATTTCGAGATTAAAGTCGAAACATTTCGAGATTAAAGTCGAAAAATTTCGAGATTAAAGTCGAAACATTTCGAGATTAAAGTCGAAACATTTCGAGATTAAAGTCGAAACATTTCGAGACTAAAGTCGAAACATTTCGAGACTAAAGTCGAAACATTTCGAGATTAAAGTCGAAACATTTCGAGAATAAAGTCGAAACATTTCGAGACTAAAGTCGAAACATTTCGAGATTAAAGTCGAAACATTTCGAGACTAAAGTCGAAACATTTCTAGATTAAAGTCGAAACATTTCGAGATTAAAGTCAAAAAATTTCGAGACTAAAGTCGAAACATTTCGAGACTAAAGTCGAAACATTTCTAGATTAAAGTCGAAACATTTCTAGATTAAAGTCGAAACATTTCGAGATTAAAGTCAAAAAATTTCGAGACTAAAGTCGAAACATTTCTAGATTAAAGTCGAAACATTTCGCGACTAAAGTCGAAACATTTCGAGATTAAAGTCGAAACATTTCGAGATTAAAGTCGAAACATTTCGAGATTAAAGTCGAAACGTTTCGAGATTAAAGTCGAAACATTTCGAGATTAAAGTCGAAACATTTCGAGATTAAAGTCGAAACATTTCGAGATTAAAGTCGAAACATTTCGAGATTAAAGTCGAAACATTTCGAGATTAAAGTCGAAACATTTCGAGACTAAAGTCGAAACATTTCGAGACTAAAGTCGAAACATTTCGAGATTAAAGTCGAAACATTTCGAGACTAAAGTCGAAACATTTCGAGATTAAAGTCGAAACATTTCGAGACTAAAGTCCAAACATTTCGAGACTAAAGTCGAAACATTTCGAGATTAAAGTCGAAACATTTCGAGACTAAAGTCGAAACATTTCGAGATTAAAGTCCAAACATTTCGAGATTAAAGTCCAAACATTTCGAGATTAAAGTTGAATTTTTTTTCGAGAGGTTGAAGAGAGAGATTTTTTTCATAGAAGTTGCGTGTGTGCTTGCCATTGTTTCACATTGCCGCACACACAGGCATTCATAATGGTGCATAGCGAGTGTTTCACACTGTGTGTGTGTTTTGTGTGTGTGTGTTTTGTGTGTGTGTTTTGTTTCAACAAAAGGGAATTCAACAGGTGCCAATCTACCAGCATTAGGCTACCATTATAGGAGGTTATCAAATATACTCCGCCGGAATAGACTTTAGCCTATAGGAAAACCAACCCAGAAAACACTTTTCAGACTGGATGGAGATATCCAGCTTTAGGAATGAATGAATGAGTCATTTATATAGCGCTTTCATATGTCTAATAGGCCTACACTCAAAGCGCTTCACAATCATATCAGAGAATCTCTCCTCAACCACCATTAGTGGTTATTAAATCTGAGGAAATCACGGGATCCGGCCAAATGATTGGATACAGAATGATGCACTTAAAATGTATCCAGAACGTATTTACGGTGAAGAGGGAGACAGAACGGTTACCGTTGTGTTCTCGACCCAGATAGTGTTGCCTAGACGAGCACGAAAACACCTCAAAAACACTGCCACAAAGTGTGGCCCAGATTGTGATACTCCGGCAGAGTCTGTGCGCTCGTCTATAGGCAACGCCATGCTAATTCTTGTTGGTAGATTAGCACCTGTGTAGAATTTTGTTGAAAGCCCAGATAAAAGTAAAAAGCTACTATTTTGTGTTGATCCATGGCAGTTCGACTTCACAAGTGCATTTCTTTACACACACACACACACACGCGCGCTCTGAGCCAGTGAACGCGCACTGTTATGAATGCACACACTTCTATGGAAGACTGTATTATCGTAATGTTTGGACTTTAATCTCGAAATGTTTGGACTTTAATCTCGAAATGTTTGGACTTTAATCTCGAAATGTTTCGACTTTAATCTCGAAATGTTTCGACTTTAATCTCGAAATGTTTCGACTGTAATCTCGAAATGTTTCGACTGTAATCTCGAAATGTTTCGACTTTAATCTTGAAATGTTTCGACTGTAATCTCGAAATGTTTCGACTGTAATCTCGAAATGCTAGATTATTATTTATTTTTTTACAGATTTTTTTTATTTTTTATGTTGCGGTTCAGGGCTTCTGTAGTTTTGTGATTATGTGATGCAAAATTATTCTGTCGCAAAGTTTGGTGTTCACCTTTATAAGCACCCATTTTGGTCAACAGGAATGGACTGTTTCAGCCCTTTACTAGAATTAATAATTGTACAAAATTGTCTAGTGGCAAATATGTTTCCATATTTGAGGGCGGCTGTTGAGAATCACATGTCTCATGGGATCACATGACGTAGCCAGGTCTCCTCAGACGCAATAAATGATTGATTAGCTGCCCGTGTTTGTGTGTGCAACATGACTTTTCTTTTCCTTCTCTCTAAAAAGAGAGATTTCTGTAGAGTTAGTGTGTTCAGGACATTGTATGTTTATTCCTTTTGAATTTGTTTTATATGTTAATTCTTGAGTTTATGTTTGTTCTGTATTGTCTTTTGTTTATAGAAACCATACAACTCTACCTTTGATTCACAACTATGGCTTGATTCACATGCTGCCATTTACAAATAAAAGAGTATGGTTTGAGTACTGGATCCACTGTGTTTAAATGGACACGCCATCCTGGTAGAACATCTCCTGAACCAAATCACTTCTTAACTTTACACTGATCTTGGGTTGTTCATAATATGGTGCGTTCAAGTCTTCCTGGGAAGTTTGTATTTTACGAGTTGGGAACTCGTGTTTACGACGTCAGGTGAGTTAAAGTCACTTTCATCAGAGCGAGATATACCATCTCTTAAAGGGATAGTTCACCCAAAAATGAAAACTCTGTCAGTAATTACTCGCCCTCATGTTGTTCCCCGTAAGACTTTCGTTCATCTTCGGAACACAAATTAAGATATTTTTGATTAAATCTGAGAGCTGGATCACTCCTCAATAGGCTTCTAAGGGATCGAAACTTGATGGCCCAGAAAAGTTATGAAAGACATCGTTAAAATAGTCCAAGTGACTACAGTGGCTCAACCTTAGGTTTATCAAGCGACGAGAATACTATTTGTGCGCAAAAAAACAAACAAAAATAACGACTTTATTCAACTCTTCATTTCCTTCTCTGTGGGCCTCGAGTGAGTTCACGTAGTGTAACAGCGCAGCGCTTCTGGGTTGTACGTCACACGCAGGCTCACTATTGGCCGACGCTGGTCATGTGTGTTTTTGTCAAAATTTATGAAGCCGCTGTAAACTTTATCATTACTTTACATTGTTATATTACAATGCTATTTTATATTTTGTGCAAAGAAATAAGCTTGTTTTCTCTGACAATATCACTGCCAAATATTCCAGCACATTTCTCACCCACACGCACCCAACTTGTTAAGATCGGGGCTTAAAGAAAATCCACTCGTATTTATGACTGTGCTGGTGTTCATGTAAGTTCAACTCGTAAATATGATCTTATCAACGTGACTTGAACGCACCAATACTGTATGTACTCGGGTGTGGGCAACATCTGACCTCGGGATGGATCAGTGTGTGGCTGTTGTGAATGACTCCCCAGGGTGCCACACCGATGACGACGATCTGTCCCTCCATCAAACCCCTACTGAGTGAGTAATCTCTCACGGCCATGCCCACGTGCTTCATCACACCTGCGTGTGTTCCTCCTGTCAGGATCCACGCACCTGCCACACATACACAACATTGGGACTAGAGAAGTGTAGTCGTCTCAAAACAACAAACCATCCAAAACTTGATTCTGCCGCTTGTGCTAGACCTGTTTGTTACGGGTCTAATCCTCAGTCAGTATTATTGAGAGCTATACAGTCGGTTACATCCTATTGTACATATTTAGCATTTAAGGCATCATAAGCCCCTTTCACACATACAGTCCTTTACTGGTAAATTGCCATTAAGAGATCATACAGGTGAAACTCGAAAAAATTTGAATATCGTGCAAAAGTTAATTTCAGTAATTCAACTTAAAAGGTGAAACTAATATATTATATAGACTCACGATTTTGAACTCACGAACTTTTGCACGATATTCTAATTTTTCGAGTTTCTCCTGTATGTGAACAGGACCTTCTCAAAAATACTGGTAAATGGGTTCTGGCAATTTACCATATAAGGTCATAAATTATGAAAAATGATTTCAATTTAGCTATAAGCAACTCTATAGAAGGCAATGTATGTATATAATTTGTAAAAACAAATGCAAAATCAATTTCAATCTGGGATAATAAATTAATCTGAACTGAACACATGCATTGACATAACAAAGATGTTATTGTTATAGTCTTTGGTGTGAATGGGCCATCAGGCTGGTTCGTGAGGGGGATTGTGAGTTGAAGAACAACGGATAATTAATTAAATCATGAAAATGTAAAATAATTTAATCCTTTTAAAATAAAAGCACCTAAAATAAAACCATTACTAAACAGCTGAAATATTTTATTTGTTTACCTGAATGTCATGTGACCATTAACCAACATCAGAGAACCGTGAACATGCAAATGTGTTGTTAAATTATTGAAATATTAACTTAAAATCTAATTTTTATGTATACATAATATTATCTATTTATCCAACTTTATATAGAGAGCTATGCGATAATATACAGGTCCTTCTAAAAAAATTAGCATATTGTGATAAAGTTCATTATTTTCCATAATGTAATGATAAAAATTAAACTTTCATATATTTTAGATTTATTCCACACCAACTGAAATATTTCAGGTCTTTTATTGTTTTAATACTGATGATTTTGGCATACAGCTCATGAAAACCCAAAATTCCTGTCTCAAAAAATTTGCATATCATGAAAAGGGTCTCTAAACGAGCCATTAACCTAATCATCTGAATCAACTAATTAACTCTAAACACCTGCAAAAGATTCCTGAGGCTTTTAAAAACTCCAAGCCTGTTTCATTACTCAAAACCGTAATCATGGGTAAGACTGCAGACCTGACTGCTGTCCAGAAGGCCATCATTGACACCCTCAAGCAAGAGGGTAAGACAGAAAGAAATTTCTGAACAAATAGGCTGTTCCCAGAGTGCTGTATCAAGGCACCTCAGTGGGAAGTCTGTGGGAAGGAAAAAGTGTGGCAAAAAACGCTGCACAACGAGAAGAGGTGACCGGACCCTGAGGAAGATTGTGGAGAAGGACCGATTCCAGACCTTGGGGGACCTGCGGAAGCAGTGGACTGAGTCTGGAGTAGAAACATCCAGAGCCACCGTGCACAGGCGTGTGCAGGACATGGGCTACAGGTGTCGCATTCCCCAGGTCAAGCCACTTTTGAACCAGAAACAGCGGCAGGAGCGCCTGACCTGGGCTACAGAGAAGCAGCACTGGACTGTTGCTCAGTTTTGCATGTCATTCGGAAATCAAGGTGCCAGAGTCTGGAGGAAGACTGGGGAGAAGGAAATGCCAAAATGCCTGAAGTCCAGTGTCAAGTACCCACAGTCAGTGATGGTCTGGGGTGCCATGTCAGCTGCTGGTGTTGGTGCACTGTGTTTTATCAAGGGCAGGGTCAATGCAGCTAGCTATCAGGAGATTTTGGAGCACTTCATGCTTCCATCTGCTGAAAAGCTTTATGGAGATGAAGATTTCATTTTTCAGCACGACCTGGCACCTGCTCACAGTGCCAAAACCACTGGTAAATGGTTTACTGACCATGGTATTACTGTGCTCAATTGGCCTGCCAGCTCTCCTGACCTGAACCCCATAGAGAATCTGTGGGATATTGCGAAGAGAAAGTTGAGAGACGCAAGACCTAACACTCTGGATGAGCTTAAGGCCGCTATCGAAGCATCCTGGGCCTCCATAACACCTCAGCAGTGCCACAGGCTGATTGCCTCCATGCCACGCCGCATTGAAGCTGTCATTTCTGCAAAAGGATTCCCGACCAAGTATTGAGTATTGAGTGCATAACTGAACATAATTATTTGAAGGTTGACTTTTTTTTTGTATTAAAAACACTTCTTTTATTGGTCGTATGAAATATGCTAATTTTTTAGACTGGAATTTTGGGTTTTCATGAGCTGTATGCCAAAATTATCAGTATTAAAACAATAAAAGACCTGAAATATTTCAGTTGGTGTGCGATGAATCTAAAATATATGAAAGTTTAATTTTTATCATTACATTATGGAAAATAATTACCTTTATCACAATATGCTAATTTTTTGAGAAGGACCTGTAGTTTAGTTCAATCAAGCATTTGATATTTCATAGTGTATTATCACTGTACCTGTGGTCTGGGCGACTTTAATGAGACCCCGACGAAACTTGTCCTTCAGGTGATTCTTCATGTAGAAGTTTTTGGCTCCGCCGGTCACTGAAATCAGCAGGTTCGGCGAACGCAGTTTCCACTGTTCTGTCATCAGCTGGTACAGAGTCTCACAGGTCGTGTCCGACGACACCCGGACATACTAAACACACACAACAGAATCCCTTCTATGAGTTCGCATATATAGTTCTAGCATAAGACAAAGGTGAATGTATTTAACCTTCTAACTGTGATGGAGGAACAGCCTGAATAATGGCATTTTTATTTGCATTTGGCAGATGCTTCAATACAAAATTTTTATTATTGTTGTCAGATGTAATTTCTGATATGAAATATTATTGTAAAATAATCCTGACAAAACAGTTTCGGAAATTTCAGTCCTTCTACATTCAATTTGTACGGGTACTTCAACTACAATATAGTTTTACATTTAAAAGACAATGTTGTGAAAACGACCCCCATTCAGACGGATCCACAAAAACGTCTAGAAATGCTGTATTCTGCTGCCAGGCCAGTAAGCCGATGTCGCTTTGTAAAACACTACACGTCTATCCACCTTATTCCTATGCCCTATGACGCTTTGCGCGAATTATGGGTGTAACGTCCGTTAAGCTGTAAACAATCAGTAAAAGGCTCGCTCTATGAACGACGCAATACGTTAAAAAAGTGTCACAATGAGATGACATTAATCGACTCGCCCTTCAACCATCGAACATTAAAATGAAATTTAAAAGTTTAAAAGAATCAACAAGGTAGCCTACTTTCAACAGACCAAAAATAGCCCCAAAAGCGCGAGTCTTTGGTTAAATATCACTGTAGTAGGCAAATATATCTCTGTATTGTATAACAAGCCTTAATCAAAAATGTTCATTAACTTCAGCATTACGTGACACTATATCAAAGTGATTTCCGTCTTTTTGACAGATTATAAATTGCATTTACCTGTAAAAACAAACCTGGAAAGAGACGTGAGGATTTGAGGAGAATAACGAGAGATTCTTCGTGCATTCCAGTGAATTATTAATGCAATATCGTAAAATTAAATTCGGGAGAACAGACCACAAATGTGCCGTATATGTTGTCCTTTTTCATACTTTTACAGCGGATTGCAAAGGAAAAAATAAAAATCATCATGAGGAAAAGAAAGCAGCGACTGAAAAGAGCTCTCGCCGTAGATATTCTTGTTATAACATGTCACGTTAAAATACCAAGTATAACGTTATTCTCATGATGTCTGAAAATAAATCATGAATCAGCTTTATTTGTAGGGCAACCTTATGATTTGAAATGATTCGTTTTAGCCTTTTTGAATGGAAGTTCCCCAAACCGGAAGTGCCAACCATAATTCAAAACGCAGTAAGGTCGTCAGGAATAAGGTGGATAGACTGATGCTGCGTCCGAATATGCCTACTCTCCTACTATATAGAAGGCTGAGAAGTATGTCCGAATTCATAGTATTCATAAAACAGTAGGCGAAAAGTACCAGGATGACCTACTGAGATTCAGAAGTGTGCATTTGACTTTACTATCCCACAGGCCACAGGAGAGGATAGTGAATAGCGGTAAAGAGACGCAACTGAGGCCGTAGGTCACATGATAATGACATCATGGTGAATGTAGTACGTCCGATTTTCATTCATACTACACGCATTCATACTATATAGAACTTACTGTTTTAACGGTTGCGAAGTAAGTTTTAAACCAAATGTAGTACCTTATGTGATTTCGAAAGCAGCGTGAACACGTAAAATGCATATGATGACATCATCGTTTTCACAAATTCACGTTTTTGTAGTTTATACGGAGTCGATAATGGTCTTTGAAACTATTTTCAAAAGTTTGCATTTTTCAGGCCCCTAAAATGGCATTGTGTAAATGAACGTCTAAAGTTTTGCATTTTTAGTTGAAAACGGTGATGTGTGCATGCCCCCTAAGACAAAATACACTTATATTCAAGATTCAATCTATGAAATCAAGGCTAAATATCTAAGTGTATCTTCTCAAGTAGCCTAAATGTTTCTCAATTTAAGGACTTATATATGTTTTAACTGGAAAACAAGACAAAATTCTCTTTAAAAATGATTTGTTGTCCGGTGACGTCATCACTCTGAATGGCAGCCTAAACAACAGCTCCTCCGGGAAAACCGATTAACTGCCCCGTAAAAGTATCAGATATAACTTTTTTAAAATTCTGTTTAGCTCGAAAAGTGGGGCAAGAATGGGAAGAAGAGATGGAAACAAAAAATGCACCGCTGGAGAAACTGTGAACGAAGAAAACGCAGGGAACAGCTCTTCTACGCAGGTACAAGATGGCGAAGCTAACGAGAGCCTTCAACCGAATGAGGCGGCAAGTTTAACAAAAGTTCTGGAGGAGATAAGGGACTTTCGCAAAGACACAAAACAACAACTAACCGAAATTATCTCAGAAATCACCAGTGTTAATCAAAAATTGGCGGAGGCAGAAATCCCGTACCGCCTGGGAAATGGTTAGAGGCCCGAGACAACAGGGAGCGGAAGAAGAGCGAGAGAAGAATATAAGGGAGAGACTGCAAGGTTTCAGAAGAAGGCCCCTGTCCCCTCCAGAAGGGCTTTAAGTTTGGACTAATTTCAAACTTCTGGTGAGCTAAGTAAACCTGGAAAATATGGTGCAATATTCACTTTGAGAGATATGCGGTAATGTTAATTTTTCCATTGCCTAATTTTAGTTTTTTTCTCAAGTCATTTATTATTTATGTTGTGGACATCCCTCTCCCCAATTTAAATGAAAATATATAGAAGGGAGGAATATACAAGCTTTTTTGGTGAAATGTACACTGAACTTTCCATTTATTTTGGTGAATGCTGCAATGGGGGCCCTCGACCCACATGGGAGAGAGATTTTCCCCCACAGCTAGAAGTTCCATCTAGCTCAGTTCAGGGTCATCTATTAGAGACCCCAACCTTGGAATTATCATTGTTTCTCATTGTTTTGTTATGTATGTTTTTTTGTTCTTGTTTATTCAGGGAGTAGATTAATTAAGTTCTGTTTAGCGGAGTTGGTTAATACATTGCTTTTAGATACATATGGTTAGGGACAAAGTTAAAATAATTTCCTTTAATGTCAACGGGATGTTGAATCCAATTAAACGAAGTAAGATTTTATCTAAAATGAAGAAAGAACAAGTGCATATAGTGTATTTACAGGAAACACATCTGAATGATAAAGAGCATGAAAAACTGAGGAGAATGGGCTTCTCTGATGTATTTTTCTCTTCATATAAATCAGGACATAGAAGGGGAGTCGATATTCTTATTTCAAACAAACTAAATTTTGAAAAAATATCTGAAATGGGAGACAAGGAGGGCAGATATATCCAAGTAAAGCGCAAAATTTATGATAATCTAGTTACTCTATTAAATATATATGCGCCCTCAGGAAGTGATATTAGCTTCTTCCAGAGAATTACTAGTATCATGACAATGGAAACAAAAGGTTTTCTGATTTGTGGCGGAGATTTAAATATACATTTAAAGCCAAAATTAGACTCCTCTAGTGGAAACAACTATGACAAGGGGTCTCTACATAAGAAAGTTAATGCACTTTTTGAAGATGTTGGTCTAATTGATATATGGAGAGATTTCTTTCCTAACAGAAGAGACTATACTTATTACTCTGCCCCCCATTCTCTATATACCAGAATAGACTATTTTATAACGTTTGGAAAAGATAAAGATAAGATACATTCCTGTGGAATCGGGTCAATAGATATAAGTGACCATGCACCAATAGATTTATCCATTGTTTTTGACCTACCACCAAAAAACAATACATGGAAATTAAACTCGAGTCTATTTAATGATCCTTGTTTTAAAGAACAAATTAAAAAATAAATTAATCTCTATCTAGAATTTAATGACAATGGTGAGGTTTCACCTCCTATCCTATGGGATACTTTGAAGGCTGTCTTAAGAGGTAAAATCATAGCAATATCTTCATATAAGAAAAAAAGGAGAAATAAAACATTAGATGAACTACATAATAATTTAAGAGAACTAGAAAAAAGACATAAATTAAGTTTAGCGAACGATATACTAGACGAAATAAAAAAAGTTAGGGACAAGATTAACAATTTAGCTATACAAGAAGTAAAGAAGAATCTAATGTTTCTAAAACAGAGATATTATGAAGGGGGATCTAATGCAATGAGAATATTGGCATGGAAACTGAGGAAGAAAACTGCAGAAAATACAATTCATAGAATTAGAGACCCAAGAACAAAAGTGATAAAAAGTAAGTTAAAGGAAATTCAGGAATCTTTCGAGGTTTTCTATAAAACTTTATACTCAAGAGTTCCAGGGAGAAATGTAACTCAAATTGACACTTTCCTAAATTCATTAGAGCTACCCACTTTAAATGAAGAGCAAAATAGAAGGATGACCACTGACATATCTGAAGATGAATTAAAGATTGCAATTAGTAGACTAAAATTAAATAAATCACCGGGATCAGATGGTTACACGGCGGAGTGGTACAAGGAGTTTAAAAATGATTTAATTCCGGTAATGCTCCCTACATTGAACTGGGTTCTGAAAAAAGCACAAACACCACCTAGCTGGAAGGAGGCGATAATATCAGCCATACCAAAAGAAGGCAAAGATAAATTAGAATGTGGATCCTTTAGACCAATATCAGTTCTTAACGTGGATTATAGATTATTTACCTCTATCATGGCCAAACGATTAGAAGAATGTTTACCTAAATTGATACATAATGATCAGACAGGTTTCATACGACAACGTCAGACACAAGATAATATACGAAGGACACTACACATTATGAATCATATACAAAAATATTATATGGAAGCAATAGTGATAAGCATATGGCGCTTTTCCACTGCATAGTACGGTACGGTTCGGTTCGGTACGGCTCACTTGTGGTGCTTTTCCACTGCATGGTCCGGTACGGTACGGCTCGCTTCGGCTCGCTTTAAATGGTACCTGGTCTGTTGAGGTTCCAAGCGTACCGTACCGGTACTAAAATGTGACGTAAAAACACTGCAGATCACTGATTGGTCAGACAGAATCGTCACTACCAGCGTCATTGGACACTAAACCCGCTAGATTTAAATAACCAGTAGACAACAGCCAACGCGGTAGCATCTGTTTTTTAAACTTTAAAAAGAAATGGCTGAATCGTGGTCAGTGGACGAGGTGCAGACGTTCCTCTCGTTGGTTGCCGAGGAGCGGATCCAGCGAGAGCTGGATGGGGCAAAACGGAATGAAAAAGTGTTCCAAGAAGTAGCTCAGCTCTTAGCCGCACACGGCTATCACCGGACCTACAACAGTGTAGGAGGGACAAAATAACGATCAGTCCCACCCACTTTGAAGAGGTACTAACTGCGGTGGAAAAGCAACCGAGCTAAAGCGAACCGAACCGTGCCGTACCGAGTCGAGTCGTACCACGCAGTGGAAAAGCGAAGCGAGCCGAACCGTTCCGCGCCGAGTCGAACCGTACCGAGCCGAACCGAGCCGTACCAGCAGTGGAAAAGCGCCAATAGATGCTGAAAAAGCATTTGATTCAGTTAATTGGACTTTTCTCTACAGAGTTTTACACAGATTTGGATTACACGATACAATTATAAAAACTATACAGTCTCTATATGATAAACCCACTGCTAAGATTAAAATCAATGGATATCTATCAAATAGCTTTACCCTAGAAAGGGGTTCAAGGCAGGGCTGTGCATGGTCACCATTACTTTTCGCACTATATTTGGAACCATTAGCTCAATACATCAGACAGAATGAGGATATTAGGGGAATTAACATTAAAGGAACAGAACACAAACTCGCTTGTTATGCAGATGATATTCTGATATACTTAGGGTAGCCAACATATTCATTACCAAAACTGATGCAGTCACTTGAAACATATGGCCAATTATCAGGATATAAGATTAATGTTAGTAAAACACAGTTACTCTCGTATAACTATAGAGTACCAAAAGAAATTAAAAACAGATACCCCTTGGTATGGCAAACTGAATCCTTTAAGTATCTCGGCATCAACATGCCAAAGGATCTCTCAAAACTATTTGAATGTAATTATTTACCTATATGTAAAAAAATTAAGGAAGATATAGGAAGATGGAACCTAATTCCTTTCTTTAGTCTCAGTTCAAGGATTGAATCTATTAAAATGAATATTTTGCCTAGATTATTATACCTATTCCAGACCTTACCAATAATGATTAACCAAAATCAATTTAATGAATGGGAAAAGATGTTGTCAAGATATATATGGCAGGGTAAAAGGCCTAGGGTTCGATTTAAAACGTTACAGCTAGCTAAAGAAAAAGGGGGTTGGGGATTACCTTCTTTAAGAGATTATTATTTTGCGGCACAGATGAGAGCCGTGATATGTTGGTGCAACCCATCCTATAAAGCCCAATGGAAAAATATAGAGGAGAAATTATCCTCCATCCCGATACAGGCAATCCTTGCTGATAGCAACTTACAAGGTCACACAAATGTTATTGATAACCCATGGGTAAAATGCACTCTTAATGTATGGAAAACGATTATAATAGAATATAAATTAAAAGAAGATATTGTGCCTCTTAAATGGTGTGCATACGACTCAGAATTTACGCCAAATAGATTAGATACTAGATTTAAGGACTGGACGGATAAAGGATTAACAGTTTTATGTAATATAATAAAAGGTGGCACAATAACTAGTTTTGAAACACTCAAAGAGAAATACTCATTAGAAACACAAGACTTCTACCGATATCTACAGATGCGACATTTTGTTAATATGAAGATGAAGAATGTGGCTGGGACAGGGAAAGTTATAATAGAACTGTTCAGAAAAGCGTACAACTCAGATTTGTTTGGTAGAATTATTTCATGCATATATAAATGTTTTTTAAATCTTAAAACACACTCAACTTCCTATATTAAAACAAAATGGGAGAAGGAAGGAGGAATAAACATATCTGAGGAAGAATGGACAATAATATGGAGGTATCAATGGAAATGCTCCAGGTCACAGAAATGGAGGGAGTTTGGGTGGAAAAATTTGATAAGATATTTTATTACACCCTCTCAGAAATCCTATCTTGGTAGTAATGCTTCTATATGCTGGAGAAAGTCTCAGGTTACTACTGTAACCATAGTTCCCTGAGAAAGGGAACGAGACGATGCGTCACTTGACGCTTTGGGAACGCCCCCAGCGTGAATGCGTCTGAGCATCAATGTCAACTAGTCCAATGGAAAGAATGAGCGTCATGGGCGGGTGACGTCATGACCAGGAAGGCATAAGAGCACATCCGGTGAAACGCGGCATTAGCTTCAAAAAGTCGAAGCAAGCCGATCACAGGGATGCAGGAAGTATGGCAGGGTGACGCATCGTCTCGTTCCCTTTCTCAGGGAACTATGGTTACAGTAGTAACCTGAGACGTTCCCTTTCGAGGGAACTCGCGATGCGTCACTTGACGCTTTGGGAACGAGAATACCCAAAACGCCAGAATTCCAAGTGCCTGAGTGTCAGTCTGTTGGAACTAAGCACTAAGCACCTGAGAACCTGGGGCAGCATCCAGGTCCAGACTGTAAAACCTGACGAATGTGAGCAGTGAAGACCAGCCTGCCGCATCACAAACGTCTTGGAGAGAAACCCCAAATAACAAGGCTTTAGAGGCCGCCATACCCCTCGTTGAGTGAGCTCTGACCACCAAGGGACACGGATGGTCAGAGTACTCGTATGCAAGTGAAATAGCCTCGACTATCCACTTACTAACCGTCTGTTTAGAAGCAGGAAGACCCTTCTTAGGTGATCCAAAGCAAATAAATAACTGGTCGGACTTCCTCATTGAAGATGTCCGATGAACATAAGTATCCAGTGCTCGCACTGGACACAAGAGGTTCAGCCTTTCCTAGTCCGCAGATGTAAAAGGAGGAGGACAGAAAGCCCGCAGCACGATAGGCCTCGGAATCAAGGTCGGCACCTTAGGGACGTATCCCTGTTTCGGATATAAGAATGCCTTGACCATTCCCGGTGCAAACTCAAGGCAAGTGGGGGAAACCGAAAGGGCCTGAAGGTCTCCAACTCTCTTAAGGGACGAAATAGCTAGTAGAAAGATAGTCTTAAGGGTAAGAAATTTTTCTGAAACCGAATCTAAGGGCTCGAATGGAGCCCTAGACAGGCCTTCTAGTACTATTGCCAAATCCCAAGCTGGCACCCTAGTGCGAGTTGCAGGCCTCAGCCTCAATGTGCCACGAAGGAAACGTGTAATCAGGGGGTCTCGACCCAAAGATGTACCCCCCACCAGGGCGTGGTAAGCCGCAATGGCCGCCACGTAAACCTTAAGTGTGGAAGGACATAGACCTGACGTAAAGCGCTCCTGCAAGAACTCGAGTACTGTGTTCACAGAACAGTTAACCGGATCCCACTGATGTCGGTGACACTATACAGAAAAAAACTTTCCATTTCAGCGCATGTAGTTTTCTAGTAGCTGGAGCTCTGGAGCTTAGGATGGTCTCAGCAGCCTCAGCTGAGAGACCACTATCTATGAGTTGGGCCCCCTCAGAGGCCAAACCCACAGGTTCCAAATCTCTGGTCGAGGGTGAAATATTGGGCCCCCGGCCTGAGACAGAAGGTCTCTCCTGATCGGGATCTCCAAGGGAGGACCGTCTAAGAGATGGATCAGGTCCGCAAACCAGATCCGACTCGGCCAGCGTGGTGCTACAAGCAGTAGGCTTATTCCGTACTGGCGGACTCGTTCCAGAACTCCTGGGAGCAGAGCAACAGGGGGAAATGCGTACAGACGTAGCCTCGGCCACGTCTGCACCATAGCATCCAGCCCCAGGGGGGCTGGGTGAGTAAGGGAGAACCAAAGTGGACAGTGCGTCGTATGCTGAGACGCAAACAGATCCACCTCTGCTTGGCCGTAAAATTCCCAAATGTTCTCCACCACCTCGGGGTGGAGTCTCCAGTCCCCTGGCCTCAGCTCCTGCCTCGACAGGATGTCTGCCCCCATATTCTGGTCCCCAGGAATATACACTGCCCTCAGGGAGAGTACCTTCCCCAGAGACCACAGGAGGATCTGGTGCGCCAGTTTGCAAAGCGGACGCGACCGCAGACCCCCCTGACGGTTCAGATAAGAGACCACTGATGTGTTGTCTGTTCGTACAAGCACATGATGGCCCCTCAGGTCTGGGAGAAACTGTCTCAACGCATTGAAGACAGCCATCATCTCCAGGCAATTGATGTGCCACGAAAGATGATGACTTTTCCACAGACCCTGAACCGAGCGGCCTTCCATTACCGCTCCCCAGCCGGTGAGGGAAGCATCTGTCGAGATCGTAACACGATGGCAAAGAGCTCCCAACACCGGACCCTGGGTTAAGAACCAATGTTTCCTCCATATAATTAAGGCACGAAGGCACCGCCGCGTGACCTTGATCATACGAAGTGGGTTTCCCCTCGGGGAGAACCCTCTGGTCCTTAGCCACCACTGTAAAGGTCTCATGTACAGCAGGCCAAAAGGTATCACGTTGGACGCTGCCGCCAAGAGACCCAACAGTCTCTCGAACTGTTTCACAGTGCGTGACTGGCCTAGCTTTAGCTCTTTGGTGGCTGTCAGGATAGCAGCTACACGAACGGGCGATAGAGTGGCCCGCATCGTCACTGAATCCCATACCACACCAAGGAAAGTGGTTCTCTGTACTGGAGAAAGAACACTCTTCTTGGCATTGAGCCTCAACCCCAACATCTGCATATGAGCGAGAACGACACCTCGGTGCCGAACCGCCAACTGCTCTGATTCCGCCAGAATCAGCCAGTCATCGATGTAGTTCAGAATACGTATGCCCTGAAGCCTGAGAGGGGCTAGAGCTGCATCCACGCATTTCGTGAACGTGCGGGGTGATAAAGCTAGACCGAAAGGAAGAACCCGATATTGGTATTCTTTGCCCCCGAAAGAAAACATTAGGAACTTCCTGTGCTGAGGGAGGATGGAGATATGGAAGTAGGCGTCTTTCAGATCTATCGTGACAAACCAGTCCTCGGATCTGATTTGAGTCACGATCTGTTTGAGTGTCAGCATCTTGAACTTGAGTTTCTGTACTGAACGATTCAACAGACGAAGATCTAAAATGGGACGCAACCCCCCATCCTTTTTTGGAACAATGAAATAACGGCTGTAAAAACCCGACTCTCTGTCGGGTGAGTACACCTGTTCTATAGCTTCCTTTGCTAACAGGGCCTTTACCTCTTGCTCCATTACCAGAGCCTGCTCGGGATGCACCACTGTGGGCAGCACCTCGTTGTAACGAGGAGGACGAGAACCAAACTGGATTCTGTATCCTTTCTCTACAATCTGCAGGACCCAATGAGAAATATTCGGCAGAAGCTTCCACGCTGCCAGAAAATTTACTAAGGGAACCAGCCTCTCGAGGCTGGTCTCTGGTGTTATCGAGACAGCCAATTCCGGAGCCTGAAACATAATGGCAGGAACTACCTGAACTGGCCGCTCTAAAGCCCCCCTCAGAGGGCGCGAAACCGATGCTGTGCCGCAGCATAGCATCAGCGACTCGCTGGAGACCGCTGCGCCCTGAAGCACCGAGGGTGGCAGGGTTGGCAGAACGGGCTCGTGAGGACCCCGAAATGGAACGGGCACCGTATGATGAGGTGTACACCGCTCTATTTCGGTCGGGGCTGTCCTCACAGGCCTGATGCATGAACATCAGGACCTTTTTTTTTTCTGAGCCGAAGTCTTCTTCGCCTGAAGAACGGTCCTCAGATCCGGCTTCGACTTAGAAGACTTCGGCTGAGAGGGCTGCGTCTGTCTCCAGTTTCCACGTGGAGGTGCACGAGACGCAACACTCTCTTTCTGATGCACACGATATGATGAGCTAGACGGCTGGGGCTGCTCACGCCCAGCAGCCCCAGGGGGCTGGACACGGCGAGGGATAAACTTTTTAAAAGCGTCCGCTTGCTTTTTTGATTCCTGAAATCTCTCGACGACCGCATGGACTGCGTCACCAAAGAGACCAGAAGGTTCAAGCGGAGCATCTAACAAAAAAGCACAATCTTTTTCTTTAATCTCCGAAAGATTCAGCCATAAATGTCTCTCAGTAGCTACCAAAGCTGCCATAGACCGCCCAATTGCTCTGGCGGTCTCTTTAGTAGCCATGAGAGAAAGATCGGTAGCCCGACGAAGTTCTCGAATATCGTCATGACTAACTCCCTCGCTATTATCCAGATCCCCCAGCAGGTCAGCTTGATAAGCCTGAAGCACTGCCATGGTATGCAGACATGCTCCAGCTTGACCTGCTGCCGTATAAGCTTTGCCCACTAACACCGACGTGGCTTTGAGCGGTCTAGTGGGCAAAGCCGAGGCTTTCAGAGACGATGCGGGCCCAGGGGAAAGATAGCTAGCTAAATTCGGTTCCGCCTGGGGCATCGCCTCATAACCATACTCTTTCAGCCCTCAAATTTTTGAATAGATATTAACTTGAGGGCTGAAAAGACGTGAAGAGTATGGCTTATTCCATGATTTAGAAATCTTATTGTGAAGATCAGGAAAAAATGGAAGCCCTCGTGGTGGAGATGAAGCAGTAGAAGATAAAAAGCGCTCATCTAATTTACTCTTAGGACGAGCGCCCCTCTTATCAGATGGCCATTCAATCTTTAATTTATCTACAGCCCGCGACATAACATCCACCAGCTCATCATATGCTGGGGAAATAAATTGTGAATCTCTTTCCCCCATGTGTGTGCTTTCACTCTCCAAACTCATCGCATCAACCTCCTCGGAGGAAGAGCAATGAAGTAATGGAGGGCTCTCTCCCCGGGCGGAAGAAACCGCAGAGCGTGCTTCCGACACCGGGGGGAGAGCGCTGGATCTCTCGGGTAAGGAAGGAGAAAGAGCCCTCGGACCCGTCTCCAACCCCTCCGAAAGTTCCTTTTGCGATCCCCAGGAATGCAATCTCCGCGCTGCCTCAGCAGACGCGGGTCCTGATCCCTGCGGATCGCGAGCCTGCCCACTCTCTTTATCAAAGAGTGACAGGCGAGAGCGGAGCATGCGAAGCAGTAACATCTCACAATGCTGGCACTCAGCCCCCTCGAAGGCTGAGACCGCATGCTCCACTCCCAAACAAACGACACAAAGCTCGTGTGTGTCCCCACCCGTTAAATAACGCGGGCAGGGAGAAGCACACTGTTTGTACACTTGTTTAGTTTCCATCCTTTTCCGCAACAGACAACAGTAAATAGACAGAGACAAAATGACACAGATCGCTTGCTGAGACACAGAAGCTAATGCCGCGTTTCACCGGATGTGCTCTTATGCCTTCCTGGTCATGACGTCACCCGCCCGTGACGCTCATTCTTTCCATTGGACTAGTTGACATTGATGCTCAGACGCATTCACGCTGGGGGCGTTCCCAAAGCGTCAAGTGACGCATCGCGAGTTCCCTCGAAAGGGAACTGTGGAAACCAAAATGCAAACCATTACCATGTTTTCTGGGATTGCTCCGTTATTAAGAAATATTGGAGAGGAATACATAATGCTTTACAATATATTTTTAAATGTGTAATACCATTTGATAGTAAAACCTTATATTTTGGATATATACCTCAAGAATGGTTAAAAAGAGATAAATATTTAATGAATATATTGCTGGTGGCTGTAAAGAAGAGCTTTACCAAAAAATGGTTGTCACACGAGAGCCCTACCCTAAACGCATGGATGGAAATTACAATGGACATTTACAAATTGGAGAAGATAACAGCATTTGTAAATCATAAACTGGAACAATTTACTTTGTGCTGGGATAAATGGACCAAATATGCAACATCTCAAAGACCTGATTTTATTCTCTAGTTAATATCCAGACTGCCCAGAAAAACTACTCCCTACATGTACATAGTTCTTTCTAATTTTTGTTGTTTTGTAAAAAAAAAGAAAAAAAAGTTTATTTTTCTGATGAATAGATGTACTGCAAACACTACTATATGGTGTTTGTATGGGCATATATTTGTATGTTGTGTACGTTTTTTTTTTATTTGAGGATACCCGATACAGTATCTGAGGTACATCTGATTGAAGTGTAATGTTTATATGAGAAAAAGTAAATAAAATAAAAATAAAAAAATAAAAAAGAATGATTTGTTTTTGCAGTCTACTCCTGTTTCAGTCACTCTAAGCTTCACTGAAAAGACATTTAATCACCTACATGGATAACCTTTAACATCCATGGAACCTTTCCATTGGACAAAAGGTTCTTTGTAGTGTTAAGAGGTTGTTTAAATAATTAAAATGTTATTCACACAAAGAAAAAAATTGTTCTTTTGACATCTGATTACTGTAATGGATCTTCTACAGAATTATTTTTAAGAGTGTATAATAGAAAGGAGGTCCGTTTGAATCAAGTCGTCATTTTACCTTCCCGGTTTTCTGTCCAAGTCCACCAAAGCTGATATCTCCAAAAGCATCGGTGGGCGTCTCTCTGATGTGCCTGTGTTTGTGCCACTGCTCCCCAACATAGTCCTCCGGTTTGATGGCCTCATCGCAGTGTTGGATCTTTGGGTAACCACACTTACAAATCCCCTCCCTGTCAACAGTAATCCATGTTATCCACACAGCCCAACAACACACACACCACACATATTGTCCGAATGTTGCCGAACCACACACAGAAGCGATCAGGAGTGCACGTGATCTTTAGTTTACGCTTGTCAACTTGCATATGACCAACACATCATGAATTATACTTCATCATATTTTATATACACACAATGGGTCTCATTCATGAAACATTCGTAAATATGCGAGTGATTTGCGCGTAAAGACACCTTCCCGAAAATTCATCTCCTAATTCACAAATACTTCGTAAACGTCAGATGTGATAGTGAAATGTGTGTGTGTGTTAATGAATTCCAATCAGTCGTAAATGGGACGCGCGTGCACGCTCATTCTCAATTACCATAAATCCCGCCCATTAAATCTGACTGACAACTATATATGGGCATCATATTATGAAACCAAACGAAGGATTTCAACATGTCTTCTCAAAAACGAATGAAAAAGAAAAATTTCTCAGATGCAGAAATCGAAGTTTTATTATCAGAAGTTCATTCAAAACACCACATTTTATGTTCAAGCGTAGGCTACATAGTGGCGTATCAGGTCCTTAAAAAAAGCAAGCTTGGCAGCATATTACAGATGCAGTTACTGGAGTTTCAGCTGTTAATCAAACAGTCCCAGAAGTAAAAAGAAAAACCGTATGTAATTACTATATTTAATATTTTTTCAAAATGCTGTGTAAATATGTAACCGATTAAGGTGAATTAAAATGCAGCCTTAGTTATTAATGAGCAAAACGTTCGGATGTTAAACTCACTACTTACGCGTGGCTGGGAGCAGGTGTAGATTTCTTTCGTACCAACTAACATTTGGAAAATATGAACATTTTAATGAATCCGAAAATTTACGCCAGAACCACTTTACACACGATTTACACAAAAATTCGTTCGGCTTGTGTTTCATGAATGAGACCCAATGACTTTTAAAATAATAGTTTACCAAATATATACCGGTATATATATATAGTGCACAAGTCATGATAATTTTATGCGTCATTATTATTACAGAAAAAGCATGGTCATATTGATTTATAGTTACAATAAGGAACTATTAAAAGATGTTTATCAGAAGACCTAAGTGCTCAAGATTGAGAGTGAAAGTAGAGGAGATCAGAGAGCATTGCCTTGTCAACATACAGGAGAACTTTGAAATCAATAAACCATTAATGGAAGTAATATGGTCATGTTTTCTTGCACGGCTGCTAGGGGTGTGACGGTTATTATATAACCTTGAGACCGACGGTTATAGTTGAACACCGTCATTAGAACTCTATAACCGCCTTAACCGTGTTATTAAAATATCTTGTAGATAAGGTTATACTAATATCAATGTTGGGGAGTAACGGAATACATGTACCAGCGTTACGTATTCAGAATACAAATTATGAGTAACAGTAGTCTCCACAGAACAAAAAACAAAAACAATGTTACGGATGTGACCGGTCTGAAAGCGCCACTAAAAGACGTGACATTTAATCACGTCTCACAGAGTAAAACGTTCACAGAGACATCAAACAGAAAGCACAAAACTTTTCTTTAAAGTGAATTTCGTTTTGTATTAATTGTCTCTTAATTTTAATCAATGTTTCATCAACCAATTGCCTGGATTTAATAAATAAGAAGTAAATATAGCAGATAGATAATCACGAAACGGAGGCGCCGGCGCGTGAACTGGAGCTCGTCTCATAAATGAACCGAAACTCGGCGTATAAGGTAACCTACTTGCCTCACAGACATGTCTACTTTTAAACAGAACAATTCAAACCGAAAGAAAACAGACTACAGACTGCTCTCTGCTTATGTAATCGGTATGAAATGTGCATTTGTTCACTACTGTGCATCGTCAACTTCATCTTTGCAGCCGACACTGACAAAGAAAGGCCTGTTTGTTTTTTGTTAAGGATTTGTTTACTGTGTGATTCATTTAATGGAAAGCACATTCACTGCTAGTTGTCTTGCTGTTAATTTAAAATAAATGTAGAGCAAGTAGCTAATCAGTGTCTGCTCGTTTATTCAAACTAAGTTGTCCTATAACAGACGAACGCCTCAACGCCCCATGTAATACAGTGATGATTGAGAGATTAACAAATAATCCTTCCTCAAAAGCCTGATGATCATATTGGATACTCACAGTTGAACATGATATGGATAATCGAATAAACCTAAAACAATAAACTATCAATCATATGACCGAAGGCATGTAGTAGATTGAGTGCAAGAGGTTTTTTAGTAATGTTGATTCCTTCAAAAATTGCGTATCAAATATGATACAATAAGTTTTATAGGGTTAATTCCTCAGAATGATTCAGCTTTACAAGTCAAGATCATTAAACATCAGAAATTCCGTCTGATCTGTCCATCACACACACACTCACACACACACACACACACGCACACACACACACACACACACACACACACACACGCACACACACACACACACACACACACACACACACTCCTCATACCTGGCATCCTCCACATAGAAGCAACACTCTTTCTTCTTGATGTTGTCTTTAATCCAGGCGGTGAGCGACCAGTGCTGCAAGGAGGGAAAGAGAGACAGATTTCGGCCACCTTGAACAGCGAGTGTTTGCTCGAGGATCAGCTCCACCGCTGCCTCATCCATGCTCACATCAGAGACAGTGAGTGTGTGAATGAGACGGGCAGAGGTATAAGAGGGGGAGGGTGTGTATGGGCAGGACGGTCTACCATGAAAAACTGCACTGCAGTCAGATTGATGTCAGACACAGGGAC
Source organism: Rhinichthys osculus (assembly GCA_029959095.1). Lineage (NCBI taxonomy): Eukaryota > Metazoa > Chordata > Actinopteri > Cypriniformes > Leuciscidae > Rhinichthys > Rhinichthys osculus. The sequence goes on along the minus strand of JARWKJ010000008.1, from coordinate 3,335,433 downwards.
GGAAGCACTACTGAAATACGGACAGGGTCTGAAAGGGGCTTAAATCAAGATTTGTACTATGAAAACATACTGCAGCTTAACCACAGCCACAATTACAATACTTAAAATGCATGAACTGATAAAATGTATACCTTGAAAAACAAGTTTTTAATGTTGTTTATATGTGTATGTGGTGTTTTTAATACGCTTTAAGACACACCATGTGTAAATTCATAAGTCGACAGCATTGCTGAGTATTTTCTGCTTAAAACTGCAGTGAACCAAAGACAGCCTCAAAAACACGGTTTGAAATCGCTGGTGTTTCTGACGTCACAAACGACCTTTTAACCAATCAGATCAACGTGTGATCGTCAACCAGTGGATCTCTGAGCTGAGTGAGTGAGTGGAGGCGGGGCTCATTTGCATATTCATAGAGCCGCGTATACTAAATGAGGCAAGGGTGTCGAGTTACATTCAAGATATTTTAAGGCGTGAAAAAAAAATTCAAGGAAAAAACATCCTCATCAAAGATGAGTTTTAAGGGATAAAATTATTGACTACAGGAGAACTTTAAATACATGTTTGCCCTCCAAAATAAAATGATAAAATCATAATATTTTTGCTTGGTTGATAAACAAGTCAACACTAATATTAATGAATGCAAGAGACATTATAATGTGTATAAATATATAATTCAGCAGTATTATTTTAGTATCAATGATATAGTATTATAGTTTTTGTTATTATTTTGAATTAGATTTTATTTTTATACTTTGTGTTTTCATTTCCATTTTAAAGTTTTAATGATTTTGTGTTTTTGTCTTTTGTCTTTTTTTTATTTTTATTTTTATTAAGTCTATTTAGTTTATAGTTAACCTTCTATGTTATTTCAGTTAATGTTTAGTTTATTTCAAGTAATGAAAAAGTTTTATGGTTTTAGTTAATGTTAACAGTAGTTATCACACGTGTTTTATATGTTGCAACTTTATACAGTTGATTAATTATATTATATTTTAAGTTAATATTTGCTTTATAGTTTAAATTTTACTGACAGGTTATATTAGAGATGCACCGGAACTAGATTTACAGAATATCTGCCGATGCCAAAAGTTTGATTTTCTTAAGGAAAATAATGCAGCAAACTATACATTTACATTTACACTTATTAATTTAGCAGACGCTTTTATCCAAAGCGACTTACAAATGAGAGCAATATAAGCAGTTAAACTAATAATAGGACAATATGCAAGTGCTATGACCGTTCCCAGTTTAATCTAACGCAGTACATGTACTTAAAAAAAAAAAAAAAATATTGGAAGAGAAAGTGTTAGTATTACTCGATCAAGTGCTGCCGAAAAAGATGCGTCCTCTTATTTGGTACATTACTATAATATTAAAGGTTAAAATTAACAACAGAGCAATTATATTCAACTGGTATTTATTTTCACACATTATAATTACACTAAAATAAAACTGAAATGTTTGTATGCAACTCGGTTGGACACGGTAGTTTTCATAAACACTCGCTACCAGGACCGCTCGCTCTGTGTCTTCTTATTATTTAAATTACCTTTTCATTTAAAATATGTAAATAGCCACAAACACACTATAGGTCTCACCTTCTCAATGTTTGAGAATAAACTTGTCTGTATCAGATTTCCTAATTGGATTTTGCTGACATCCGTCGGGTGGACTTTCTCCTCTGATGTGCACAGCATCTCTGCACACAAAACATTTTTTTTTTTATAAAATGTGAATTTGATAAACAGAGTCTTGGAAAGCAAAACATCTTGTTCTACAAACACACACAGGACATGTTCTTACGTTAAAGAACAGTGAAACTGAATGACATCCTTCTAGCAATAAGAAAGAAAAAGCTTATTTTTGAAAAAGTAATACTACTTTAAAAGTAGCTATTTTAACACATACTAAATAAGAAACTCTTTTAAAGATAAAAACAACAACAACAATATAACAGATTATTAAAAGTGACTTTAGCTGCTTGGATGTTTGAAATATCAGAGTTTTAGATACTTTTACCTCTTAGGACTGTGATTAGTAATGGTCTCTTATATTCACAGCTTCATATAATCATCATTGTATGTTCTGAAGGAGTTTCAAACTGAAGAAAAGAGAAGAAAAATAAGAAAAATCCACGCTGAAAGCTTGACATTAAACACTTTGCTGTGCGCTTTTTCACATAAGTTTACTAGTCACCAAAACAAGTTGCCACAGCAATGGTCACCAGGTGCAATTCTTTACATGGATGATCAGATTACATTATCATTAGACGGTTTAATCCCAAATTTTTTCTTGCAATTTGAGTACATGCATTTCACTCCTTAGACCCCCCTCACACTCAAACGTTATTCCCTCTTTGATTTTATGTTGGTTAAGTTAGTGAAATATTCCCCGTGGGAAACACCATAGTCAGAATTTATTCAAATTCTTCCATTATAATATCACCAGATCAGGCAGAGTGAGTAAGCCAACTGAGCGGTTGGACTTATGAGTTGTCGGTAACAATGTCTTTATGTGACCAGGCTTGGTTATTCCTGAACATAATAATTAATATTCTGTCATTTGTTGTGGAAATTAAGAACCTGACAAATGATTGCAAAGACAGAGTAATGTTGTGTTTAAAGAAAATATGTTCTGATAAGTGAGTTCTAGAGTTAAATACATAGTCATCTTTGTTATGTAAGGTTACTGAAATATGGAGTTTTAGTCATAAGGTAACCAGAATCGTAACCTGAAGTATTGTACTATTGTGTCAGGGTATTGTAAATTACCTATTTAGTTGTGATGTTATATCCAGTCCACTAGACTAGGGGGACTCAATGAGTACTGAAAGTGATAGCGTCAGATGAGTGCAGAGAATGCTTATGTAAACAAGCTGAATGCAGTTGTTCCATGTCGAAACCTTGGGCGGTATTGATTTTATAGATTGAAAATGCAACAGACATATTCGTACAATTTTTCAAATAAAGAGAAAGATTACTCCAAGGGGTCAATTCTATTGGGGATCCCTTGTAACAAATGTAAATTGGAAAAAGGCCTGGCTTTTGCCTAGTAAATTAGTGTATCCAACAAGTTAAGGAAATTCATTAAAAAATCCTTCATTAGATCTATCCTGTTAACTCTTCCATCTCTAGATATTCTGATATTGATGAAACTTGCTCTTTCTGTGGTTTTGTTGAAGAAACTGCCGCCCATTTATTTTGTGACTGTAATGTAACCAATAGATTTTGGGTTGAATTAATTTCTTTTGTTTTTAGCCCACACCTTCATTCTCAAAGAGGTTATCTTTTATTATGAAAAGTTGCTATCCCTTGAATATATTGTTTATTTCTTTATCTTGTATGCAAAATTCTTCATCCACAAGCAAAAATGGCTTAAATCTCTTTTGAGCTTTTTTTTTTCTTGCTGAATTTAACTCTTTTATTTCGTCCCTTATACTTATAAATAACAAAAAAAGTGCAAATTTTCGATGCATTATGATGATTTATTCAAAGATATGACTTGACCTTATTATTATGCTTTTCTTTCTGTTTTGTGTATAATTACATAATTTGATGTATGCAAACCCAGGATATTTATTTTCTGTTACCATTGTTTGTTTGTTTGTACACCTTGCTTAACTTTCCTGAGCTGGTAGTTATGCATAAGTTCTGCAAAATAAATAAATGTTTTTTTTTAAACATGCAAAGCGAAACTGTCCCTAGATCGACTGCAGACCCCACCACACACATTTGCAGATGTTCCTGCTTGAGAAACATGCAAATATTCTTGAATGTGCTGTAGTACAACACATAAAATGTCGAATAAAAAAAATAAAGAACGTAACTTACAGCATATATTAAATATAGCATATTTATTTTCACAATGATGGGATGAACAAACGCAAGGTCCTCCTAGTCTAATTTTCACGTTGTCTTTTTTTGGAAGATGTAATAAAATGTTGCGTCACAGCAAATCATTGTCATTTAATTCATTACATTTATGCATTAAGCAGACGATTTTATAACAAATCTGTACGAACTACACATGTATAACAAACAAACAAAGAAACAAATACTGCAAAGTAGCCAGGAAAATACTGTAAAGTCACACAAATTTATTGTTGCATATGCCAATATGTACTTTATTCATCATTCATCATCAGTTTGTTTTTCAGTTGTCCTGTCTTAATAGTTTAAACAGTGCAGATATTTAGTCACACTAACATTTCATAATTGCGTAATTGTACAATGCATTCTTTTCTAGTATTTAAGGCATTTCATAATTGCGTAATTGTACAATGCATTCTTTTCTAGTATTTAAGGCATTTCATAATTGCAAAATGTATTATTTTCTAACATTTAAAGCCTGGTTCACACGGCAGGATAATTAGGCCGATTTTAGCCCCGATTCACCCCTTCCGACAATCTTAAGGATGCTCCGATTATCGTAAAATAATCTGATCAGATATTCCTGTCGTGTGTGGTGTGTTAAGACTGCTCTCGTCTGCTCGGAAAGACGTCGGGACCGCTCCGATCTCAAATCGGGGAAATCCAACATGTTGGGCCCGATTTCTCCTCGTGTGTGGTCTCCCCAGATGCCAGCAAGGTTTTCCAGCCCAAAACCTCATCAAAAACCGCGAGAATGCACAAAAAAACACCCATTGTTTTTGGGCTTGTTTTCTCGTTTAAACACATTGAAATCATGAACAAGCTTTAAAATTACCCATTGGTCCGTGTACTTTTGCGTCCATTCGTTTTTTCTTTTTTAACCCGTAATTGAAAAATGAACGGTTGTTATATTTCTAAAACATAAAGTTGAACACCAAAATTTTTATTTGAACTGCATAGGCTATACTCCAAATGCTGCGCAAAATAATAACTATTGACGTATTTTCAGATTTTTGTTTATGACTTTTTGTCCCTAAATTGAACATTTAAAATATTCACAAATTAATATGGAAAAAATTTAGATTTTACTGGTTTTCTAAGGCCAAACGCGGAAATTATATTTTTCCCGCAGTGGTGAAGACACGTGTCTCTGGAACCATACGAGAGCTGATTTAGGCTATAGATGATTTATAGGCTAATAATAATAAATGTGTCTGAAAAAGTAACAAGGCATTTTAATTGTTTATTAATAAACTAGCCTAGTATTTTTTAAATCGGCTGGAAATATGTCCATCTCCGCTGTAAAGCGGATGCGCCTTTAGATGAGAAATTCATATGGATTACATAATCAGACTGCATTTGCTTTCGATTCGAATTTATTCGTTTAAAAATTGACATTTCAAGCTTTAGCCTACATATATAGGTAGGCTATGTTTTGTTTCAGTTCATTTTTGAGACGCAATCCAGTTACGGAGACCACGAAAGCGCGCCTGATTGTTTTCTTTTATTTTACAAAAGCACAACGTTTTCTTGTTATTGTGAGTTTACACAAATAAAAGTAGTTGCGACTGATGTATTTTTTATTTTCTGTATGACCAGAAATGATAGAGTATTTTAAGTTATTTCCACTGTTGATAGAAAAACGCAAGTGTTCGCGCCCGCGCGCCTCTGGTCATGCAGAGCGCGCTCCACACTCGCACAAACCCTGGATACAAACCCTGTGTGGGGTCTCTCAGGTTTGTAAAATCGGCCGACAATTTTTAAATCGTCCCGTGTGAACCAGCCTTAAGGCATTTCATAATTGCATAACTGCAATTGCAGGTTAATGTTTTATGTGAGATAATGTAATCGAACTCGTCTTCCTGCTGACATCCCACAATGCAATGCTGCCTAATCCCCTATCCGACCATTACGCCTGGTCAGCACTGAGCTCTGCATGTATCGATTTGCCACATGAAGCACTCAAATATGTACAGATTATTCATTACATTTTTTTACACATCCATTGATTTAGTTCTTTGTGCCACTCTTTTTTTTCAGTTAGTTGCTTAAATATTTTATGTGAGTATTATTATTAAAATAGCTGTGTAATAAGTTGGATAATGTACAGCCAACGGGTCCTTTTCGCAAAATAAAAGTCCTCAGTTTAACTCTACAACTGCACTATTGCTTGCATAAAGTTATATGTTCATGCATACAGTATATCTGTACAAACGAAAAACTTGATTTTTGGTACCTGCATTTATATTCTAAAATGCTCAACAAGCACATTCATAATTCATATTGACACAAAAACTAAAACATATGTCCAAAATTACTAATAAATACAACAATGCATTGTAAAACACATTAATATGTGTGAAACTAACTGTATGGCTTACGGATTTTACAGAAATCTGCATGAATGTGAGCAAATTATCTGGAGTTCTTTGGTAAAGGCACAATTAACCCTCTGGGGTTCTTCATTTTAGACTCACACTCAGGACCTTCGGGTCAAAAATGACCCGGAGGGCGGCATTAAAATACATTTTATTTGAGTAAAATCAATTAAATATATTTTTGTTCAATAATATTTTTTCTTTTCTTTTTTGGTGTTTTGAGATAATTTTATGATTTATAATTAATATTTATGCAATAATTAAGACCCATTTTTTCCCATTGAATATAATAGAAAATTTATATATATATAATTTTTTTATTTTATTAAAGCTGTATTTCATTTTAGAGTCAAGTCTAGGCCTCATGAAAGCAATTTTTGAAATGAGATCGGAGCCATCTGGTGGACACACTGAGCATTTTTATCACGCAATAGCACATTTTTACCACTAGTGGATTTACAGCTCTCTGTAGAAACCTATGGTAGAAACACTCTAGTGATTTTTTCACATTGTTTAATTTTTTTCAGGTTGTTGATTTGAATATATAATAACAGATTCTCAAAGACTATTTTTGTCATTTAAAAAAAAAAAAAAATTTTGGTTGGTTTAAATGGTAATTTGAAGTGGCAGTTTTACTTTATAATACATTCAAACCTGAACATTGCATTATAAAAAGAACAAATGGAAAGCATTTTGTCACCCATTGTTTTAAGAGATTCACCCCTTCACTGTTGTGTACTTTTTTTCTGCATCCTGGCTGTTTGGTAGATTGTATGCACAAAAAAACTCTGTATTTTCATATTTTTGCCAATTTCCCATTCATTTCCTATGCGGGTCATTTTAGACCCGAAGACCCTGAGTGTGACTATTTTTTGTACGACGACCACTTAGACTTTTCAAATCCTGCCCCCAATTTTTTTGGGTGTTCATATACCAAGTACCAAAAAAGTCACCAAGTTTTGGACCATTCCGATGAAGCTACGATTTTTAACATTTTTTTATTTAAACGCTTCGGGTCATATTTGACCCGAAGAACCCCAGAGGATTAAAGGCATCAAATGGAAATGCAGTCTGTTTGAGCGATCCAAAGAAAAAAACAGTTTGAAAACAGTGTGTGTGTGAGAGAGAGTGTGTGAGCGTGCGTGTGTGTGTGTGTGAGAGAGAGAGAGAGAGAGAGAGAGTGTGTGTGTGTGTGTGTGTGTGTGTGTGTGTGTGTGAGTGAGTGTGTGAGTGAGTGAGTGTGAGTGTGTGTGTTTTTCTATCCCGGTGGGGACTTAAACGTGAATGTTCACACACTCATGGGGAATCGTGTCACTGTGGGCCAAAATTGAGGTGCACAAGCTTACAAATCATACAGAATTAATTTTTTTGAAAATATAAAAATGCAGAAAGTTGTGTGTGATGGGTAAGTTTAGGGGTCGGCTAGTGTGTGTGTGTGTGTGTGTGTGTGTGTGTGTATGTGTGTGTGTGAGATGGGAAGGTTTAGGGGTTGGTTAGTGTGTGTGTGTGTGTGTGTGTTGGATAGGTTTAGGGGTTGGTTAGTGTGTTTATGTGTGATGGGTAGGTTTAGGGGTTGGTTAGTGTGTGTGTGTGTGTGTGTTTATGGGCTGGTTAGTGTGTGTGTGTGTGTGTGTGTGTGTGAGATGGGTAGGTTTAGGGGTAGGGTTAGTGTAAGAAGACAGAATATACAGTTTGGACAGTATAAAAACCATTATGTCTATGGAGAGTCCCCACAAAGATAGCAAACCAGACTGTGTGTGTGTGTTTGTGTTTTCCTGAGGGTCAAATCTCCATTTTGTGAAGCTTTGCTACCTCACGTAGAGCCTCTTGCTGGAATGGACACACACACGCGGTGCTGTTCACTTCCCGCCACTTGAGCGGCTGATGAGACGACGCCGAGCTCTCAACCTGAAGCAAAAACAAAGACAGCTTGAATCGCTCGGTAAACCCAACGAGAGCTGAAATACTGCCACTAATGCACGAATAAACACCACTTATAGAGCACTGTGACTGCACTGAACATAAAACTGAATGTGCTAATGATGTTTTATGTCTATCAGAATCACCCTCCTCAGAGTATTATGAGCTCCTAACATTTATTCAGTGTCAGTGTGAAATCCCACAATTCATGCAAAGCATTTGTTTTCTTAGTTACAGTCAAAATCTGCAAAGGGGTAATAATGAAACAACAGTTTTAAAAAGTGATTTTTCACTATTATTTACAACAGGATCAGCATTTTTATGGGTTTAAAGTCCTTCTATGGGGAAAATCCAGTTTTTAATGTTGTTTATATGTCTATATGGTGTTTTTAATATGCTTTAAGACAAACCATGTGTAAATTCATAAGTCGACAGCATTGCTGAGTATTTTCTTGACTTATAACTGCAGTGAACCAAAGACAGTCTCAAAAACACGATTTGAAATCGCTGCTTTTTTCTGGGAAAAAAACATTTAAATGTGTCAATTTGGTGATCAAAGACTTAGATCAAAGATTTAGTTTTAAGGGATAAAATTATTGACTACAAGGGGACTTTGGCAAGGGAAGGCAAGTTTATTTATATAGCACATTTCATACACAATGGTAATTCAAAGTGCTTTACATAGAAGAAATTAAAATAATCAAAACAAATAAGAATAGTTAAAACAGTTTAGAATAAAAAATTAAATAAAGTACAGTAAAAACTTTAAAATCAAGAAAAGGTTTTTGTGATAAGAGACAATAAAAAGAACTTTGTGCCTCAAAAACTTTTCTTTCCTGGGGAAAAAAGAAATTAATTTTCAAAAGTCAACGAATTTGCAACAGCTGAATGTAACATTTTTGACATGTCTCATGTCAGTCACATGTAATTTATTGAAGCCACGAAATAATCTTCATTTAGAACGTCTCCAGCACATTTTAAAGGGGAATTTGGCATTTTAAGCCGTTTCTTCGTTGATTTTCACTTTTGTTATGGCATGTTTTCTCATCGAGCTCCCCCTACAGCTGTGCGGCGTATATTTTCACAACATTGTCATAAAAAAACTCACTCTCGGCACCTTCCTCCCGCTTTCTACCGCTGCTAATGTGTATTTGTTATTATCGAAGCCGGCCAACTTTATCGTGTGGAGCTATGTCTACCAAGGTGGGTAATACATCATACACAGTATCATAGAATTATGTCAAATTGCCGTAAAGCAGTTTGTGTTTCTCGCTCGTTCTCGCTTCTCACGAGACTTCCTATTTCCAACTTACCGGGACGTTAGTCCCGATGTTGCAAGGTTGGTTTTCCACCTGGGAACGCTGGGGGGAGCGGGGAAAGTCACCATTCTCTCCAGAACAGGTTATTGAACCATTCAAATGATTTCTAAACGGTTTTATTAAGTTGAAATAGTTGCCAAGTTCCCCTTTAAAATTAACCCAAAATCAAACAAAGTTCACACATCATGCACATTATCATGTCCGTCAAAAACTTAGGCTGGCTGTTGGTTGGAATATTAGAAATAAAAACATCAACACAAACTCATGGGCATCAATCGCTTCACTGAATACTTGCCAGCTAAGAAATAAACAATTATAACCTCACGATCCATCTGTTTTCCAATCCATATCATTTGAATATCACAACATCAATGCCTATGGAGGAGTGATCCAGCTCTCAGATTTAATCAAAAATATCTTAATTTGTGTTCCGAAGGTGAACGAAAGTCTTACGGGGTTGGAACAACATGAGGGCGAGTAATTACTGACAGAATTTTCATTTTTGGGTGAACTATCCCTTTAAGTTTTAACTACGTCGCTGCTTTCCGAGAAGAGGGAGAAAATGTGGAACTGAGCGGCTTCAACATACTGTTGAACACATGTCTGTCAGAGACGATAACGTACCTAACACATAACGCATCGCATGTGAGTATAAATTTATTTTTCACTCGCTGAAATTGCACAATAATATTTAGAAAAAATACAACAAACGCCAATCCAGTTAAAAAGCCTCTTCTAGAGAGAACTGAGGTTACGTTAGGTAACCGAGTAAATTCTCTTACGAGAGGTTCTCTCGTATTGCGTAAGTTGCTTACGCTACGGGAACCCCTTGTCAACGCCGTGCACGCCGAGCATCCACTGCATGTATCCCAGGGAAGCCCGGGAAGCATTACAAGCGGGAACAGGCGGCCAGCAACGCGGGCCAGCACATGTAATAAGCACTTAATAAGAATACAGAGCGGCTTTGCCGGTCTATATTTATCGTGACAAAGGCGGCCAGCAACGCGGGCCAGCAGCAGTACACAAGAATAGGAAAAAACATATAGAGCTAAATCGCCGTCTATGTGTAGAGAATTTCACCCTTTTGTGCAGCTCAACCAGAAGAGCTAGTAGAAATATGAAGGTAGCCTGGACATGCATAAATGGGCAAACATACACATCGCTTAAACTGATAAAAGTTTAGCCTGCAAGGCGGGAACTTCCAGGTTATAAAACCTCACGAATGTGGAGGGGGAGGTCAAGCCTGCCGCCATACAGATATCGTGAATAGAAATCCCACTGGACCAAGCCCACGACGAGGCCATGCCTCTAGTGGAATGGGCCCTGATGCCCACAGGGCACTGCAGGTGTTTAGACACATAAGCTGCTGCAATAGCGTCCACTATCCATCTAGACCAGGGGTCTCAAACTGCCGGCCCGCGGGCCATTTACGGCCCCCCCTCCCCCTTCCTCCGGCCCGCAACTGATGTAGAAAATATAACATAATCCGGCCGCAAAACCATTTTTTATTTATTTATTTTATTTGCTTCATGGCAATTTCAAAAATACCACTTCAAATTAAATTAAAACAAGAACACGATTCTATTAAAAAAAAAAAAAAAAAAAAATTAACTTGAAAGCGTAAAAAAAAAAAAAAAACCCGCGCAAACCCAGCATATTTGAAAAGAGAGCTGATTTTGGTCATAGGAGTTTATTTGTTTGGCTGCTAACGAAAACGAAAATGTCTCATTCCAAACCGAAAAGAAAAGTGGACGATGAACACAGACAGTTTCAGGAAAGATGGACATTGCAGTATTTCTTTGTGGAGTTTAATGGAAATGCTACCTGTCTGATATGTAAAGAAAAGGTTGCAGTCCTAAAGGAGTATAATCTCAAGCGTCATTACTCAACTAAACATGGAGAACAGTATGAGAAGTACCAGGCAGACGAGAGAGAAAAAACAGCCATGAAGTTGAAGAGAGAGCTAACGTCCCAGCAAAGCCTTTTCCACAAAGCCAAAAAGGATGCTGATGCTGCAGTTGAAGCAAGTTATGTGGTGAGTGAGTTGATCGCTAAAGCAGGAAAGCCATTCACTGAAGGGCCGTTTATGAAGGACTGTATGTTAAAAGTCGCTGAAATTCTATGTCCAGAAAAGAAGGGCTTGTTCAACAATCTCTCTCTATCGGCAAACACAGTGGCAGAGCGGATCAGCGAGTTGTCCAGTGACATTTATGATCAGTTGCGTGGCAAAGCTAGAGTTTTCACTGCGTACTCTGTGGCGCTTGACGAAAGCACAGACAAAACAGACATTGCGCAGCTAGCCATTTTCATCAGGGGTATAAATGAACAATTTGAAGTGACGGAGGAGTTATTAAGTTTGTGTCCAATGCACGGCCGTACCACAGCCAACGATATATTTCAGCAGCTGTGCGACGCGATTGAGCGCGCTGGTTTGCCGTGGAACAGACTGGTAGGCATTACCACTGATGGCGCCCCATCTATGACAGGCAAAAAAAACGGACTGGTTGCGCTGGTACAAAGAAAGTTAGAAGAGGAAAATGCAGAACCAGCAGTTGTTCTGCACTGCATTATACACCAACAGGCTCTGTGCAGCAAATGCTTGAAATATGAGCATGTCATGTCTGTTGTCCTGAAATGTGTCAATTACATCAGGTCGAGAGGTTTACAGCACCGCCAGTTTCAGGCCTTTTTAGCAGAAATTGAGTCAACATATCGTGAGTTTAGAATTATAAGGTTCTATCTCCGTTTAGGGTAGTTCTGAGATATTGAGCATCAAAGTTTTTACATCCCTGCTGTTTTGTGAGATGGAACCTTTTTATTTTATTAATAACTACTAACAAAATATTTTTTTTTTACAAAAATAACACCACACAGGCATTAATAAACACCTAATGGATAAGATTATGTCAAAAACTCAATTTCGACCAAAAGTGGAGATAGAACCTTATAATTCTAAGCTCACGATATGGCGATGTACTTTACTTTACTGAGGTGCGCTGGCTCAGCAGGGGGAATGTCCTGAAGAGATTTTTTGACTTAAGAGCAGAGGTAAAGAGATTCATGGAAGATGGTAGAATGGATGTTCCTGAATTTGATGATCCTAAATGGGTCATGGACCTTGCATTCTTGGTGGACATAACACAGGAGCTAAATATCCTTAACTTGAAGCTCCAGGGTCCTGGTCAGCTCATCACAGCAGCATATGAAAGTGTGAAAGCTTTCTCCACAAAGCTGCGATTGTGGAAAACTCAGATTTCTGCAAAAAACCTCAGTCATTTCACTACATGCAGATCTCTTGTGGAGCAGGGCACAGGATTCAGTGGTGATGAATATGCTTCTGCTATTGACAACCTACTGGAGGAATTTGATCAGCGTTTTGCTGACTTCAAGTCACACCGTGACACTTTCCAGCGGTTCGCAGATCCCTTCTCAACTGACGTGGAGAGTGTCCCAAGTGTGTTGCAAATGGAGCTTATTGACTTGCAGTGCAACAGTGAGCTAAAAACTAAATTCAGAGAGGCACAGGGAAAAGCAGACAAGACTGGACAGTTTTTGAGAGAGTTACCTCCATGCTACCCAGAGCTGTCCAAAGTGTTCAGTCGGGTAATGTGCCTTTTTGGAAGCACATATCTGTGTGAGAAATTGTTCTCAACTATGAACTTCAATAAATGTAAGTACAGGTCTAGGCTTAGTGACGCCCATCTTGAAGCTGTACTCAGGGTTTCAACTGTGACCTCCATCAGGGCAAACGTGGCTCAGTTGTGTGAGCAGAAGCGCTGCCAGGTGTCTGGCAAGAAATAGAATAGTGATAGTGTGCAAATGTTTTCAGGGATTGTGTTCACTGCAAGCCAAGGTTGTTAGTTCAGTCCAATGTTTTGAAGTTATTTAAGTTAATATAAAGTAAGGGAAAAAGAGTTGCACTAACTGTTAAAATTATATTATATATTGTTAAATATATCTGTTTAATATACTGATGTTTACATTTTTTGTCAAGAATGACACAAATATGTTAGTTACATAATCTGAAATAAACGAGAAAAGTAAATTTCCAGAAAAAGATTGTGCTTGAATGGTAAAATGGCCCTCCTATTAGCTTTCGTTCACAGCAGTGGCCCCCAGCCAATTTGAGTTTGAGACCCCTGATCTAGACACACTATGTTTCGAGGCGGCGAGACCTTTGGTGCGCCCACCAAACGAAACAAAGAGCTGCTCAGAACGCCTGAAGGCGGCGGAGCGCATGATATAAACTCTCAGCGCCCTGACGGGGCATAAGAGGTTATCACTGTCTTCGCTATCGGATGCTGGCAGAGCCGACAGGGAGATGATTTGCGCTCTAAAAGGCGTGCCCATCGTCTTAGGGACGTAACCACGCCTCGGTTTGAGAATAACTTTCGAGTCATTTGGTCCGAACTCGAGACATGCAGGGCTGACAGACAGCGCGTGCAGATCCCCCACACGTTTTACTGATGACAGAGCTATCAGAAAAAGGGTTTTGAGCAAGAGGTATTTTAGGTCCAAAGGGAAAGGCTTTCAGGGCATTGCCCCTTTCAGGGCATCCTCTGAGGAAGCGGATGATGAGCTCGGTCCTTCCTATAGTACGGCCGCGCGTCAACTCTGTGAACGCCGCAATAGCCGCAACGTACACTTGGAAGCGTGTAGGTGTGGAAGGGGACCTGCCCTTGTCCAGTAGCTCTTGGAGGAAGGAAAGCACCCACGAGACACCACACGTGTGTGGGTCCAAGCTTTTTGTGGAGCACTACTCGGAGAACACTGACCATTTAGACACATAGAGCCTTCTCGTAGAAGGGGCTTTAGACTGTGTGATCGTGTTTACGACACCTTCTGGCAAAGCAACGGGTATTCGTTGATTATCCACGCATGCAGAGACCAGCGCTCTGGGTGGGGATGCCAAATAGATCCACTGGCTTGAGAGAGAAGATCTCTCCTCACCGGGATCGGCCATGGGGCTACGTGCGACAGCCTCACCAGCTCTGGGAGCCATGTTTGGTTCTCCCATCATGGAGCTATGAGGAGCACTGAGTGGCATGTTTCCCTGATCCTCTTGATTACCTGTGGTAACAGCGAGATGGTGGAGGGAAAGTGTACAGCGGGCAGCTGGGCCAGGTCAGGGCCAGCGCGTCCTCGCTGTTGGAGAAAAATCTCGGGCAATGCGCGTTGTCTTTCGACGCGAAAAGGTCGACTTCCGCTTTGCCGAAAAGGCGCCATAATAACTGGACCGTCTGAGGGTACAGGGACCATTCTCCCGGAGGAATGTTGTCCCTGGACATTCTGTCTGGGCCGACATTGATGTGGCCCGGCACCTGCGCGGCTCTCAGCGAACGCAATGAGTGATGGGCCCACACGAGAAGGCGTTCTGTCATTTTGTAGAGATTCCTGGATCTGACACCGCCCTGGTGGTTCACGTAGGACACCACAGACATGTTGTCTGAACGGACTAGAACATGGTGGCCCCGTATGTATGGGAGGAAGCGCTTCAGTGCGTTCTCTACCGCTATCATCTCCAAACAGTTTATATGGAGGCATTATATGGAGGCCCCACAGGCCGAAGACCGGTCTGCCCTCGCAAAGAGCGCCCCAACCTAAGTTGGAGGTGTCTGTCGAGATGACTTTTCGGTGTGAGACAGCTCCCACTGTCACTCCCTGCTGGGACCAGTCGGCCGCTAACCAGGGTCTCAGTGCTAAAACGCAGCTCTGAGTCACTCTGATTCGTATGCCGCCTGACGCCCAGGCTCGGTGAGGCACACGAACGTTCAACCAGCGTTGCAGCGGGCGCATGAGCAGCAGACCCAGGTGAAGGACTGCTGCAGCTGATGCCATAGAGCCTAGCATCCTCTGAAATTTTTTCAGGTGCGATGCTGCCTTCCTGGAAAGACGCAACTAGGCACTGAACACGGCGCACGCACGCTGTGTCGACAGCCACGCCGTCAATGCCACAGAGTTCAGTTCTATACCCAGAAAAGAGGCAGACTGACTTGGCAGTAATGAGCTCTTGGTCCAGTTGACCGTGAGACCCAGACTTTCCAGGTGGCTGAGAAGCACTGTTCTGTGAGAGATGAGTTCTTTCTCTGACTGCGCTAGAATCAGCCAATCGTCCAAATAGTTCAGAATCCGCATTCCCTGGCTTCTCAGGGGAGCGAGAGCCGTGTCCATGCACTTCATGAAGGTGCTAAAGACAGGCCGAACGGCAGGACGGTGTATTGATATGCCTGACAGTCGAAGGCGAATCTCAAGAATGGCCTGTGACGGGGTATAATCTGAATCTGAAAGTAAGCGTCTTTCAGATCGAGGGAGATAAACCAGTCCCCTGGGCGAATTTGCGCGAGGATATTTCTGGTTGTGAGCATTTTGAACGGTCTTCTCATAAGAGCTTTGTTCAAATATCTCAGATCTAAAATCGGTCTTAGAGCTCTGTCCTTCTTGGGTACGAGAAAGTACCGGCTGTAAAAGCCTGACTCGCTCAGAGAAGAAGGTACTGATTCTATGGCCCCTTTGCACAGGAGTTTCGCTATTTCTGCACGAAGTAGGTGTGCTACTTCCCCATTCACTCTCGTCTCGGTCCGTACTTGAAAGCGAGGGGGACGGCGAGCGAACTGCCATGAATAGCCCTGCTTTACTGTGCTCAGCACCCATTCTGACGCACCTGGAATAGCATCCCATGCTTTTGCATGTAAGGCTAGGGGCAGAATGGCCTCCGGGTTCCGATTGCTGCATTTTGTGGGCTCATGAACCTGAATCGAAGGCGCGTGCTCTCGGTGCTTGAATACGGCGCCTCGCAGACAGCGACGGCTGGCTGTTTTATGCGGGCACAGGACTTACGTGTAATGTGATCGGCAGAGCAAGCAGTGAGTAGGCGTGGGCACGGGGTCGTGGACACATGTTCTACATCTAACACTCGAGCGGCTTTTGCCAGTTTTATGAGAGTGGGCTCTGGGAGAGACACGGGGGTTATAGTGCTTGTGTGTTGAGGCGAACACTGAGACGTGGGCGCATTTTCTACACTTAAAACACATGCGGCGAACCTGATTCGGAGGCGCGGGCGCAGTGCGCGCGCTCTCGGTGCTCGAATACGGCGGCTCGCAGACAGCAATGGCTGGCCGTTTTATACACGATGTCCCGGTGGCTTTGAACGGGGAGCATATTGTGCGAGAAACGCAGCGCGAGAGCGTCACCGGGGTTAAAGTGCTTATCAGTAAGTGTGAGCGCTCGAGAGCGGGCACAGGACTTACATCTGTAACAGCGAGCAGTGAGTAGGTGTGGGCATGGGGTCGTGGGCACATGTTCTACATCTAACACTCGAGCGGCTTTTGCAAGCTTTATGAAAGTGGGCTCTGTGAGAGACACGGGGGTTATAGTGCTTGTGTGTAGGGGTGAACACTGAGACGTGGGGACATTTTCTACACTTAAAACACATGCGGCGTGAGCCGGACAACCAGACATTATGCTCTTTTGAGATTTCTCTGGGTCGCCGTGACAACGGTGGTTGTGTACAGGCAAGCGGGTTGTATCACCGGCTCGTTGGCTGCGTAATGGGCCTTTCACACAGGACGCGGAAAGCGCTGCGCTGCGCTATGAAACCCATTCATTTCAATGGCTTGCGCCGCGCGAAGACGTTTTGTTGCTGCGTCGAGCAAAGCGCAAGCGCAGCGGTGCGCACCATTGACTTGCTCGCGCGCACGCCGAAGTTCAAAATAGTTTAACTTTTGCCGCTGCGCTCTGTGACGATTATCAGCGCGGCCAATAGAAACGGGACATCCAAACAAACACGGAAATCAAAATGGATGAACGGCTAGTACTGTGTGTATCGGAATTTCCTGAGCTCTATGATACAAGTTTGAGGTCGTATAGGGACATCGGCAGAAAAGCTGTGTCATGGAGACATATCTCCATTCAAGTTGGCATGTCAGGTGTATTTTAATATATATATAATTTGTTCCTTTGTGTCAGCTTTAATGTTTGAATAAATGTTTTATTCTAATGGTGTGTTCATACCGAACGCAAATTTAATTATTTGCGCGAGTAGATTACATACAAAGTCAATGCAAAGACGCGAATAGACGCATCATTCGCGCCGGGCGTTGCGAATGACGCGAATTGGGCGACGCGTTTGCCGCGAATGTCTTACGCGCAAGTTGAAAAATTTGAACTCGAGCGAATGTTCAAGCGTCTAACTAAACGCGATAGACGCGTATTTGACGCTCTATTCGCGTTCGGTGTGAACACACCATAAGAAAGAACTGAGCTCATGATGTTGATTTCTTCTCATTAGCAGGACTAGTGCGATATCGCTCGCTTCTTAGCACGGGACAGATATATAGTTTACTGCTGACCGAAAGGAGGAACAACAATCAAAATAACTAACCTTATTACTGACATATAGAACTCCCGCTTAAAAGGTTTTTGAAAACCCCGCCTACTTTGCTCTGGCATAGCGCAGCGCAAATCGCGTTGTATCTGAAGGGCAACGCTGAACCCAGCGGCCAGCGCAGCGCAGCGCATTCCGCGTCCTGTGTGAAAGCCCCTTAATACACATCTGCAGTAGCCATGACTACGGGGACTGGCAGAGTGGAAAGCTTTGACGGTGGACCGGCGCGGCGGGACTTAACTGTCTTTTCCTCCTTTGAACTGCTAGGAGGACTTCGCGGGCTCGGGTTTCAGCGCGATCCAGCAGAGGCAGGTGGAGTGATAGCTGTGTCGTCGAGAGCTTCAAGTCGAGCCCGCAGGGTCGACATTGAAAGCTCCTCGCACTCAGGCCAGCAGCCTGAAGTAGCGAAGGCTGCGTGCTCACGGCCCAGACAGAGAGCGCAGATAACGTGGCGGTCTCCGGGGGTGAGCGAGGCTCGGCACGAGCCACAGGAAAAACGAGGCATTTTGACAAAAACGCCTCATGCTCTTTTAGACAGGAAGTGTGTATCGCGGCGGCGTGACGTCTCGCGGGGCTCAATGGTAGGCTGCTGCAGTTGCCGCAAGACAGCCAATGAGCACGCTTATACAGCGTGCTATGGTCTGCTGTCTGCCACACTGCGTTGACAATATATACAAAATTGAGGACACAACGATATGATATTACTGCGTCGAGTCGAAGATAAAGTTGTCAGTCTATATCTCCAATAATATCTTAAGAGGATGTTTACATACTAACCCTAACCTAACCCTTTATGATCAAAGCTCTGTAGTTTTAAAACATGTTATGGAATGTAATACAGTGATGCAAGGCCGACCATAAGGGGGGATAAAGGGGAACGTTTTCTGGGGCCCAGCCACTAGGGGGGGCCCATGCAGTCCAGCAATAATTATGTTCATCCTAAATATAAGCAAAGGTTACTGCCAAAGGCAGATATTTTATTTTGAACCAAAATAGCACCATTAATTGTTGAAAGTGAGAAAAAAAAAGCTTTTTATTTCATGTAGCCTGTGTCATAATGAAACACCCTTCTCCTGAAAATGGTCTGAGTAGGCTATTTTTTGTTGTATGTAACGCAATGTCAAAACGGCAGTGCTTCGCGCCAGTTCGCGGGTTCGCGGTCAGCAGCGCAAGTGACCTGAAGAAAATAGCTAATGTTGGAGTCAATTTCATTGCTATGCCAGGGCCTGCACATAAATCAGGGTGCCAGAAAAGAAAGGAGAAGAAAAAGAGGGAGCTGGCAAGGGCTTTAGACCCAAATAATAATGTATTGACCAACTTGTTTAAGTCAGCTCAGAAAGCTGCTCCCAGTCAGGCTAACGATAGCCAGGAGCCTAATGTAACAGCTAATGACTTTAAAGACATTATAAAGGACTTTGCATCTTGGTGTGTGTGTGTGTGTACCTATGTAGCCCCAATCACTGAGTAAGTCTCTCTCAGTTAAATGTATGTGTTAATGTAGGAGAGAGAGAGAGAGAGAGAGAGAGAGAGAGAGAGAGAGAGAGAGAGAGAGAGAGAGAGAGAGAGAGCACACGCATGATATGAGTAGCCTATAGCAGATTTAGGGAGGGCCCATTCACTGGACCTTTTCAGGGGCCCAGTCATTTCTGTAGGCGGGCCTGAGTGATGATTGAGAGACGAACAAATAATCCTTCCTCAAAAGCCTGATGATCATATTTGATACTCACAGTTGAACATGATATGGATAATCGAAATAAACCTAAGTTGCTTCAGTCCGGTAAGTGTTCATTTTGAAATATTACTAACAATATATTAAGAATAAGTTATTCTTAGGTGTACTTTACAAAAATCAGTAAAGATTTTACAGCAAAAACCAAACAAACATGTGAAACCCATCTGAAGATTACAATTATACTAAAAGGCCTTTTACTTGTTAAAAAGTATAAACTATCAATCATACGACCGAAGGCATGTGGTAGATTGAGTGCAAGAGGTTTTTTAGTAAAGTTTTCATCATGTTGATTCCTTAAAAAATTGCGTATGAAATATGATACAGTAGGTTTTATATTCCTCAGAATGATTTAGCTTTACAAGTCAAGGTCATTAACCACCACATATTCTGTCTGATCTGTCCATCACACACACACTCACACACACACACACACACACTCCTCTTACCTGGCATCCTCCACATAGAAGCAACACTCTTTCTTCTTGATGTTTTCTTTAATCCAGGCGGCGGAGGGAGACAGATTTCGGCCACCTTTAGCAACGACTGTTTGCTCGCCGTTCAGCTCCACCGCTGTCTCATCCATGCTCACATCACAGACAGTGAGAGTGTGAATGAGACGGGCAGAGGTATAAGACGGGGAGGGTGTGTATGGGCAGGACGGTCTACAATTAAAAACTGCACTGCAGTCAGACTGATGTCAGACACAGGGACGGAAGCACTACTGAAATACGGACAGGGTCTGAAAGGGGCTTAAATCAAGATTTGTACTATGAAAACATACTGCAGCTTAACCACAGCCACAATTACAATACTTGAAATGCATGAACTGATAAAATGTATACCTTGAAAAACAAGTTTTTAATGTTGTTTATATGTGTATGTGGTGTTTTTAATATGCTTTAAGACAAACCATGTGTAAATTCATAAGTCGACAGCATTGCTGAGTATTTTCTGCTTAAAACTGCAGTGAACCAAAGACAGCCTCAAAAACACGTTTTTTGTTATTTTGAATTAGATTTTATTTTTATGCTTTTTGTTTTCATTTCCATTTTAAAGTTTTAGTGATTTTGTTGTGTTTTTGTCATTTGTATTAGGTTTTGTTTTTTAAATATGTCTATACATTTTTTTTATTAAGTCTATTTAGTTTATAGTTAACCTTCTATGTTATTTCAGTTAATGTTTAGTTTATTTCAAGTAATGAAAAAGTTTTATGGTTTTAGTTAATGTTAACAGTAGGTTATCACACGTGTTTTATATGTTGCAACTTTATACAGTTGATTAATTATATTATATTTTAAGTTAATATTTGCTTTATAGTTTAAATTTCACTGACAGGTTATATTAGAGATGCACCGGAACTAGATTTTCAGAATATCTGCCGATGCCAAAAGTTTGATTTTCTTATGGAAAATAATGCAGCAAACTATACATTTACATTTACACTTATTAATTTAGCAGACGCTTTTATCCAAAGCGACTTACAAATGAGAGCAATATAAGCAGTTAAACTAACAATAGGACAACAATATGCAAGTGCTATGACCCTTCCCAGTTTAATCTAAAAAAAAAAAAAATTAATAAAGATGCGTCCTCTTATTTGGTACATTACTGTAATATTAAAGGTTAAAATTAACAACAGAGCAATTATATTCAACTGGTATTTATTTTCACATATTATAATTACACTAAAATAAAACTGAAATGTTTGTATGCAACTCGGTTGCACACGGTAGTTTTCATAAACACTCGCTACCAGGACCGCTCGCTCTGTGTCTTCTTATTATTTAAATTACCTTTTCATTTAAAATATGTAAATAGCCACAAACACACTATAGGTCTCACCTTCTCAATGTTTGAGAATAAACTTGTCTGTATCAGATTTCCTAATTGGATTTTGCTGACATCCGTCGGGTGGACTTTCTCCTCTGATGTGCACAGCATCTCTGCACACAAAACATTTTTTTTTAATAAAATGTGAATTTGATAAACAGAGTCTTGGAAAGCAAAACATCTTGGGTAACACTTTATTTTAAGGTGCTTGTAATAAGCAATAATTTACAGTTAATAAGACACTTATAAGACCTTATAAAATGCATTTAAGATGCATATAATCATTAACTACTTCATATAAGGGTTAATTAAAGGTCCAGGCCCTGAAGAGATCAGGGAAACTACTCCCTCTTGGGAAGGTCAATTTTTAAGGGACTGGGAGTTTGTGTTACCATTTATGTTTGTTCGGCTGTTCTAAAAGTGCAATGTATTGATACTTGAGAAATTTATTATTTAATTTTATTTATTTATTATCATTAGTTAATGCTTATATGCATCTTATATGCATCTTATAAGGTCTTATAAGTGTCTTATTAACTGTTAATTACTGCTTATTACAAGCACCTTAAAATAAAGTGTTACCACATCTTGTTCTACAAACACACACGGGACACGTTCTTAAGAACAGTGAAACTGAATGACATCCTTCTAACAATAAAACATTTTCGATTCGATAAAACGATTCGCGAGACTCCCGCAAACTAGAAATATTTATGAATAAAAGTGAATATAAAAATGAATATAAAACTAATAGATTTTTATTCATCTGTTGCAGAAAAGCAACAAGAACAACTAAAACAAAATAGAAACGATTTACAGGTCAGAGTTTCTATTCAGAACATGTTTGCAGCGTTGATCGATGTAGCCAATCACAGACATATGTGTTGATTTCTTGAACGCAATGGCCAATCAGAAGCATTTAAGATAGACTCCCCTCACCGCTCTAAACGGACTTTTTTGTTCTGTGCTGAATTCTGTATGCTGGCAAATTCTCTAATTATAACAAAAAAAGTGTGGATATTATGAAAGATTAATTGTGCAGTCAGCTTCATTGACAATAACAGAGATGTGTGAGATTGTGATGAACTGTCAGCTTTTTAGGAATTATTAAGGGAGCGCACTGTGCTCGCATTCAGTCATGCCAGACCATGCACGCAGTAGCCTGCTTGCTTTTATGTTAGATTAACAGTGGTTTGTGTTTTAATACATTTATTATTTTACTCATTATTATTTATTTTTAGACTCGTTAAAACAAGAAGAGAAGAAAATAAAAACAGTCTTCTAACCTGTGTTCTAAAATAGTCTTCTGTCTTTTCTGGGAGCCTATAGTTACTTTTGCGGTAGAAATATCGGTATCGGTACTCGGTATCGGCAAGTACACAAATGTAAATACTCATACTCATATCGGTTTGAAAAAAATGGTATCGGGCCATCCCTAATACTTATCAATACTCCTATTTGATACTACTCTCTATAATTTGGTGGGAAAACAATAAAGACCTTTTAAAAAATTAAAAGATTCAGCAGTTTCTTTATCATTAATTTTATTAGCAGAAATAGGTTAAATTGTTTCCTGAGGGTCCTGTGAGGCTCCAGCTACAAATGTCTGGTGGTGATGTGCTTCATTGCTTCATTACCAGTAGCTAAACCCGAACAATATGAATATGACCAAAGATCTACGTATAGTCCTTGAGCTACTCTGAAGCTAACAAATAAAACAAATATTGTTCTTAAAAAGTAAAGATATATGTTAAACAAATAAAAATATATTTATTTGTTATATCTAGCATCTCTCCTGTATTAACTCACCCACCCAAATATACATCAAGAGTTTTTTGTTCAAGAGGGCATCAACATGGAATATACAGAAAATAATTTCTTGGGATAACATAATTTATGTTGTAGGTTTACTTATTCAATTAATATTGCTCATATAGCGTCACTTGTTTAAATTTGGATGTCAAAGCCTTCTTAAAATAATTAAATTAATAAAAATGTAAATTTGAGATAATGAAAAAAAAGGGGGGGGGGGGAAACAGATGTATGGTGAGTGACATAGGTAAAAAAAATAATATTGTAGGGAAAATGGATATGAAGTTATTTAATGAGCTTCCTCAGTTCACCAATCTTTCCTACTTCTCTGGTAACGTTTGCAGCTTTCTTCAGAAATGTTGAAATCGTGGAGCTTTCCCTCTGTTGTTGAGGTGTTATTTTGTCACTGCTAAAATAACATTATTTTACTCACTAAACTTTTATAAGCTTAGGATAGCTTATATTAACAGTTCTTCTGAAAACGGTTGAGATGCTAACGGACTTTTTCGAAGACACTAAACTATTTCTATGAAGTAAATATTCAACATATGTGTGCCAATAACACTTAAGAAAAATGTCAGGAACAGTTGTGTGTATTATTTGTGTGATTTTAGACTAAACTCACCTGAAAGTAGCGTAAACAACAGCGAGAGAGGGAGTTTTGCTTTTTGTCAGTTGAAGTGGTCCAGCGCCGTTTCCATGGCAACCGCTCCAGTGTTTGAAACTGTAAAAAATGGTTTGAAAGTGACTCGCATGTTCAACGCGCACGCCAGTCAGTCAAGAAGCATTTACATAAATAAACATCTAGTATTAACACATGTAGGCTACATTAATAAAAATCTCATGAATTTAAAAATCATTTTGAAATTATTCGACCCACTCATATGTGCAAAAGGCCGCCACTTTACGTAAGGTTTAAGATTTTGTATTGTTGTTTTTACTAACAGTCAACTCCTTAATAATAATATTAAATAAAAATATATATAATATATTTTAATATATATAACGTTCCAGAAACGTTGTGGGCACATCCACAAAATACGTCGCTAGTTTATCCCATGGAGAACGTTATAGAGACGTGGTCCACTCGTCCACTGATAACTTAATAAAATCGTTGATGAATTAAGTAAATGTCCCATACAATATCCAAATGGCATATCACTAGGATAATACTTGTAATGCCATTTTCTGGAAAGTTATCTGGAGACCAGTTGACCACGTCTCTACAACGTTCTCCATAATAAACTAGCGACGTCTTTTGAGGACGTGCTAAGGTTTCTGGAACGTTAGCCAAGATTATAAAAATGGAACTTTACCACGACGTCCTCACAACGTTGTCATAAAGTAATGTCCAGCTGACCAAATGATGACTAATTGATGACGTCGTCACAACGTACTGTGATAGCTGGGTATTTACCTCACAAACTCCTCGCTACAATTTTAGTCAACATACACAATGCACTTTAGTAAGTCCCCCCCCCCCCCCCCTTTCTCTCACACCTCAAGCCTTTTTGCTATTTTCGTCCTGATCCACTGTGGTAGGCTAAACTCTGTCACATTATGTTAGCAATACAGAAACATGTGGAAATGAATAGTGAATTTAAAGTAGGCTACCGAACATTACCGGTAGTGCCCCTTTAGCAACATCGTCCCCTCCTCAGTGACCCAGATTAGCAGCAGTGTGAGGCATTCACAGAGCTCTCAAGTTTCACGCATTGAGCTTGACAGTCACTAATTTCGGTCTTTTGTCTCGCACTCCCGCTACACATGGTATTTCTCACACTGAAAAACTATTTATAACCGGCAGGAATCAAGCGCGTCTCCTCGAACTGGCCACTTATCAGCCAATCAAAAAAAAAGAAAGGGGTTACACAATAGCCAATCAGAAAATACCACTATTGTATCTGGGTAAGATTCAAGATAAGTCTTGATCTCCTGTTTTAATGTTACAAAAAAAAAAATTAACAACATGTTTGACAAAAATGACAACTTGACTGTTGTTAGAGAATGTTTCCCAGATAATTAGCATCAGTTTTTCATAAGTGTCTGTAACTGATGCCTGGCTCACACTGCAGGAGTTTTAGGCCGATTTATGCCCGATTTTCCCCTTCCGAGAATCGGAGAAAAAATCGGTTCCGATGTTCGGCGCAGATTATCTGGTAATGTGAGGCTCTCACACAAAACGGGCTCGTTTATTTTTGTCATAACTGGCTTAAAACCGGTCGACACAGGTCGTTTTTTGCCTCTTACTCGGATTTCGCATTATGTAAACGCATTAACCTGCTTTCTGTCGGCTTATTGAAGTGCGCATGTGTGAAATGTGACAGAAACGCATCCTTTGTGCAGATTTAAACGCATCCAGACAGAGCGTTTTGCTGGAAAGGAAGAATAAAATATATCACAAACGCAGACTCTTTCATGACACAGAACATTATAAAAATGTCCTCTCATCTCGTGCACCAGAAGTCAGTCAAAACGCTGCATCTGTAACTGCATGAGAGGATACAAACTGTACGTTTCCCGCTGACATGTTGCAAGCTTTATTTAACATCAACCGACATAACAAATAAAATACTCAAAGTCAGATACGCAAATGCTTGTTTTCTCGTCACACAGGGTCATGGCCTGATTTTATTAATAAAGTCATGTAAACATGCCGCAGTTTACTTGCGTTGTTATGGTTACTGGTGTGCATGTAAACGTGCTCAATGATAACTGCAAATACACTTTTCTCTGCCTGGAGTCAAGTTGTTTCTATGAATTGCATCGATCCATTTGCTTCTCTGTTCTGTAGCTTTCGGCAGTCTGTAAAAATATACCTCAGACACGGCAACCTTTTCACGAATATGACTTGATATGAAGGACAGATATTTTGTTTACATCCGCTTTTCTGCTTCCGATCTGCTGCGTGAGATCACGTGAGGCGCTTCCTCTGGCACGATAATCTTAATAACATTGTGTAGCGTGTGATGCTCCGCGATTGTAGTGTGAGCATGTTTAAGATTTGAGGGAAGAAAATCTGCAAAGATTCTCCGTGTGAGCTGCAACCAGATTTCAAAACCGGTTAGGATTTTAAAACTCCTGTGGTGTGAGCCAGGCTTTAGCCAACAGTTTTACAGCCTGTTCACTGACAACACCTGCGCAAAACAAGTAGTCTAGGCCTAGTCATATTTTCGTTATCACACGATGACTGACATACTGTATTGTCACATTATAAACATCTCTCTCCAAATAGGCTTAATAATTTTATAAGCACTAAATAAATTAAAGTGTATTGCATAGTCGATGTTATAGGTCACTTTTAAAATCATGTCATATTTTATAATTATACACTCTAAACAATGCTGGGTTGTTTTAACCCAAATTTGGGTCAAATGTGGACAAACCCAAATGTTGGGTTAAAAATGTCATTTGAAAATTTAACCCAACTTCAACTTTCACTTTCAACTGTACATTTTTTCAATAACATTTTTAACCCAACATTTGGGTTTGTCCATATTTGACCCAAATTTGGGTTGAAACAACCCAGCATTTTTTAGAGTGTATCCTGGCCATGTATAGGAGAAATAGGAGATATTCCTTCTCTGTGATCCTTGAGATTTCACGTAGTGAAACTGCGCAAAGCTTCTGTGTTGTACGTCACACGCATCACACACGACACGTACAACACAGAAGCGCTGCGCATAAAGTCGTTATTTTTGTTTGTTTTTTTGCGCACAAAAAGTATTCTCGTCGCTTGATAAACTTAAAGGTATTGTAGGTAGGAATTTTATAAAAAAATCATTTTTCCAAATTTGTTTAAACTTTCTGTATCAATGCATAATTAAAATGTAAGTACTCTGATAAAATGAGTATAAAAATCGAGTGACTCTAGGCCGTTTAATCTGCACTAAACACAGCTCATTATTTCCTTCCGGGACGAAACAAAGGATTGGCTTAGGCGACTGTCACTCTCTCGCAACCATGGCAACTACCCTTTTGCCACACAGGACCTGCCCACTTGCGCGTATCCGTTTGATTTGAGGAATTCAAGAGGCACGAAACCTAGGAATAGCAAAACAATGGCAGAGAAAGACCAATCAAAATTCACATATGCAGTTCGCGAAGGCAAACCAGGCAAAAAAAGGAAGACAGTAGGCTAACTTTACTAGAAAAGGTAATGAACAAAAAGTCTTTGGATAAACAACGATGGCGAGAACTGAGAGACCTCATGGGGGCTGAAAAGTGACGCCTTGTGACGACCTCCTCTGCTTCGCCCTCGAACCCCGATCTGTCCTCGAGCTGACGATGCGGTACTTGTCTCTGGAGTGCAGTCCTCATCAGAGTCAACTATGCTTTCATCATGGAAACTCTTACATGCAGAACACCATATATGTTATGAATGTTACACGAAATTCATCTTCATCACAGTGTAAATGATGGCAATGGAAAAACGTGTATCATGCAAACGTGTATCTTTGCCTTATAGATAACTAGCTCGTTAGCGAATCAATAAATATATATTTTAAAATTTACCAATATCAATTTGCTAGCTTGATAGTGAGTACTAAAATACATCTTATTTGTTTATCTTCATAATGATAAAGTTAGATTTTTTTATTACATGTGATTCTGACATGATGTCACTGCATGCACTGCGCTCCTTCCTCTCCGCTCGTCTCAGGTAAATAATGCGTCTTCAGCTCAAGCCTAGTTCACACTACATGATTTTAAAACGTCGGGCTGAACTGTCCGGTTCACACTACATGACTTGCTCTCTGTGAAATCAGGAGTGTTCAAGTTGTTGAGCTGTTCACACCACACGACACAACGTGATTGATCCGCAACAGGAGGTAACGCACTACACGAGTTGACAACAACTCTGTCACCCAACGATTCAATCTTGTCTACAAACCACGTTTTGTCACAAAAAATCACGCGATAAAACGAACCGGAAATGATGCGAAACATCACGCGCGATAATACCCAGCGAAGAAGATGAAGACCCATGCCTTGCTCTGATTGGAGCAACCCATGCCTTGCTCTGATTGGCTGTAGCTCATGACATCACTGAGGTTGAGTCGGGCGACAGCTCTGGATATCTAGCATGCTAGATATTTTTCTGGGCTCGGCGACGCGTCTGCGAGGCGTCAGCGAGCGTCTTTGATGCGTTGTTGGCTCTTTCATACTAACAGATTGGCGAGCGTCCATCGTCCGCTAATCCCCCGCGATTTGCACGCGATAACACCCTGACCTGTCGGCGAGCTCAACGATTTGTAAATCGGGCTTAAATCGGGCTTATAATCCTGTAGTGTGAACTAGGCGTCAGCGGTCGGAGTCGCGCGTTCATGTGTTTTGGGGGCGTGGCTTTGGAAGGAGCCCAGAAGGGAGGGGGTGGAGTGAATGGAAATAATGAGCTGTCTTTAAAACAGTCGTGAGAGGTCTACAGACACTCGATTTTTATACTTTCTTTTTCAGAGTACTTACATTTTAATTATGCATTGATATATACAGAAAGTTTAAACAAATTTGGAAAAAAGTTGTTTATAAAATTCCTACCTACAATACCTTTAAGGTTGAGCCACTGTAGTCCCTCGGACTATTTGAACAATGTCTTTAACTTTTCTGGGCCATCAAGTTTCGATCCCTTTAGAAGCCTATGGAGGAGTGAGACAGCTCTCAGATTTAATCAAAAATATCTTAATTTGTGTTCCGAAGATGAACAAAAGTCTTACAGGGAACAACATGAGGGCGAGTAATTACTGACAGAGTTTACATTTTGGGGTGAACTATCTCTTTAATGTTAAAAAGTTACCTGCCAGTTAAAGCTTTACCTCATCGAGACCGTCCATTAAAGATTTAAATGAAGAGGGGTCATTTTTATCGGCAAATAGATCTGTGTATATCGTCCGCATAAAAATGAAAAGAGACACCATGCCTTCTTAGAATCAAGCCTAAAGGAAGCATGTAGAGAGAAAAGCGAGGGAGATAAGATAGAGCCCTGGGGAAGTCCAGTTTCAAGGAGAGCAGCAGAGGAGGTAAAACTGCCTATCCTGACTGAAAAATATCTGTCAGATAAGATTTAAACCATTTTAGGACTAAACCTTTCAGCCCCACATCCTTTAATCTAGATAAGAGCAACGAATGATTGACAGTATCAAGAGCTGCAGTTAAGTCTAAGATAATTAAAACCACAGGGTCTTCAGCATCAGTAGCAACTAAAATGTCATCTCAGCAAAGCAGATTCTGTGCTGTGAAAAGACTTAAAGCCAGACTGACAAATTTCTAACATTTTTGCCGTATTTAGAAATGACTGAAGTTGGCATAACACAGTCTTTTCGAGAACCTTTGAAATAAATGGAATCACAGAGATGGGTCGATAATTATTTAAAACAGAAATGTCTAAGGAAGGCTTCTTGAGTACTGGAGTGACAAAGCCAATCAGACAAAGACAAAGTGACAAAGGCATGAAGGGACCGAACCGGTTAATAAACATTTGTTCACAAAGGATGACATGCCAGGGTCAATAGACTCTGTTAACATTTTTAAAAACCGAGGAGGGCAGAAAGAGGGTTTGAGAGTGGCAATAGTTTAAGCAAGGGATTGTAAAGTAATGGGTTTAAAAACCTCCCATGAGGTTAGCGGCATAGTCAAAGCATCCTGATCATTATATGATACTATTGCCTGAGGCCTTAAATTAGCTATTTTATCAATAAAGAAACTCAAAAAGCCCTCACATAGTACATTAGAAGGGTTTGGGAAAGTGTTGACAGGTGGATTTAAGGCAGCATGTATAACAGAGAACAAGATCTTAGGTCTGTGATGGTTATTAGAAATTATGTTAGAAAAATAAGCAGCTTTTGCGGCCTTTGCAGCTGACTGGTAGGCCACTATAGGCAATCCTTGAGCGACTTAGATGACGTTTGAAGTCTGTCCTTTTTCCATTTCCACTCTGCTTTCCTACACGCTTAATGTGTGGGTCTCAGGGGTTTGCCACCGATCAGATCTAGTTTTTGGTTTAAAAAACTTTCAAAGGAGCAGTTTAATTTAACACCTCCAGCCATGCATCCTTAAGCAGCTCCAGATGTTGGTCGACAGAGATCAGGAAGAGCCGAATCCAGAGACAGTTGTGAACTCAGTTCATTAAAGAGCAAATAAAAAATTCACATGAAACTGAGATGAAGTGCCAAGCTTGAGTTAGAGCATTAGCAGGTGAATAAAACAGATTTGGGAGGGACATATTCAATACAATAGGCTTATGGTCTGAGATCAGTGTATCTGATAATTCAATCTCAGAGATGGAAAAACCATAGGTAAACACTAAATCCAAAGTGTGGCCAATATGAGTAGGACAATTTATCCACTGTACTAGATTAAATGACTGAGACTTAAAGAGAGTTTTTGAAGGGCAACAAACATGAATATTAAAATCACCAACTAATAAAAAGCGATCAAAATTTGTAGTGATATCCTCCAATAATTCTGTAAATTCAAAAATAAAGTTATTTTCAAGATGTG
Source organism: Rhinichthys osculus (assembly GCA_029959095.1). Lineage (NCBI taxonomy): Eukaryota > Metazoa > Chordata > Actinopteri > Cypriniformes > Leuciscidae > Rhinichthys > Rhinichthys osculus. The sequence continues at coordinate 3,304,693 of JARWKJ010000008.1, read as the reverse complement.
GGGGGCAATACAACACTGCTAGCAGAACAGGGCCATTCCACTCAACCCTTAATAACTGCACTTTAAAACTATAGAAAACCTTTACAGAAACCATTTACATAATGCTTACCATCCGGTGAAAGCTTCCTGGATTCCTTTTTGTCTTGGTCAGTGAAGATGTAACAATGCCTATCTTATTGCTTTCTTTGTACAGCTGAAGTAAAATGAAAAATACTTTTCTTTATATAATAAAAGTTTATTTATACAAAAGAGAAATATACTTGGTTACATAATAATCAAAAACTTTTAGCAAAATAATAAAAGGTTACAGGTTATGATTCTTCAGCTAATCCCTTCCAAGGGCGGTCCTGGAGAATGGATGTACAAAGAGTAACTTACTTCTAAGCAGTTCAATCAAGCAACTTGTTAAAAAATAACTTTGTCTCGTCTTGAGGTCATCAGGTTATGAAATGACAGCAGGCAGCGTTAAGCAAGAGAGAATCTAGAGAAAGCCCACTCTCTCCAGAGATGCACACCAAAAAACTAACACACTTTAACAAACTTTTCCTTGAGGTATATACCCAAAAACAGACATTCTTCCCATTTCGGCTACTTTGGGTTTTTTCTTACAACATTAGTGCTTGTCTTGCAGTTTACAATCTGGCATAGAAGTAAATAAGCACATCCACATGCTTCCTTCTTTTGTGCAGGCGGACTTCTATGTGTGTGCATGTCTGAGTGTATTTGGAGGTACATTTAATTCCATATTAAAATAATCCCGAACTTTGACAGCGCAGAGAAAGATTACAACCTGCACACTGGAATTTTTAGCTCTGAAATGGGCTGTAACGGAAAAATTCAGAGACTATCTGTTTTACGCACCAACCTTTATGGTGTTCAGCGACAATAACCCATGACCTATGTCCTGACCTCTGCAAAGTTGAATGCCCCCGGGTATAGATGGGTATCAGAGCTTGCCGATTTCACCTTTACCATCCGCTACCGTCCCCGTAAAGAAAACATTGATGCAGACTCACTCTTCAGGATGCCAGCCGACCTGGAAATGACAATGAGAAAATGTACTGAGGAGTTCTCATCTAAATGTGTGGGAGCTGTAGTACAAGCAGTGGAGATCCAGCGTAATCTAGATGTGTCCCTTGCTGTAGCCTATGGACTCCTCAAACCCCTTGCTAAAGAAGAAATAAGACAAGCACAAAAGGATAACAAGGACATAAGAGTAATTATTGAACACTTACAAACAGGATCTAGGCCTCCTCAGCAGTTGCGGTCGGTCAACTCGCTATCCAAAGTTATTCTGCGAGAATAAGATAAGCTGAAGCTGGATGAACATGGCTTTCTGTTCCGCCAAACATCTCAAACGAAAAAGCTGGTATTACCAACTCAACTTAATTCAAAACAACTGTTCTAAGGGAACTGCATGATGAGATGGGTCACCAGGGGCTCGACCGCACCACAAGCCAGGGATCGGTTCTTCTGGCCCTACGTGGAGAAAGACATTGACAAACTATGTCCTGCGAACCTGCTCCTGCATCAAACATATAAAACCGAGACAAGAGCGCCCCTTAAAAGTATCAAAATGACCCACCCATTTGAATTAATGTTAGACCCACCCAAGAATTTACTTTCTTTATTTGGATAAATGCAAGGGGGGCTATGAATACATTTTGGTAATCGTTGACCACTTTACCCGGTTTGCACAGGCCTATGCCACAACCTCAAAATCAGCAAAAACAATGGCTGACCGTTTATTCAATGATTTCGTCCTCAAGTTTGGGTTTTCGTCTAAAATTCACAACCAAGGGGGAGAATTTGAAAATCACCTGCTTACCCAACTCAGAAAGTACAGTGGCGTCGCCGGCTCAAAGATCATCCCCAAGGGAATGGCCAGGTGGAAAGATTTAACCGGATATTACTACAGATGCTGAAAACCCTGACTGAAAGACAAAAATCGAATTGGAAGGGCACACTCAACAAATTAATCTTTGCCTACACAACTGTACTAGATTTGAAATGACTTGAATTGAAATTAAAGATTTCACCTTTCCATCTGCTTTTCGGCCATTCGCCAAGGCTGCCCATTGATGCTCTCTTCGGACTCAACTCAGACAACAACTCTCAGAGTTATAGTGAACACATGGAACGATGGACAAAAGGGGATGCTTGTAAATTCACGAGAGAGCAGGCAAACAAGTGTGCTGAAAGGAACAAAAGGAATTACAACAAAAAAGTGAGATGCACTGACCTATTCCCGGGAAGCAGGGTACTCGCGAAAAACCTGACTCCAAGACTTACCTGAGGTTTATTGCACGTTACACCCAAAACACACACATTAATCATTAAGAGAATTGGGACAGCCAATTCAAAGTCGGACAACTGGACAAATGGACAACTGACCATCTTTCCCGTCGTTAAAATAGCAAAAGTGGATTCGGACACACCCTAAGTGCGCTTGCGCCGTGCGCTTTAGACCATGCGCTTAGATCGTTAAAATAGGGCCCTTAAATGTTAAGTATGACAAAATCAAATTCTTGAAAAGAATCTTCTTGAAAATCATCGCAAATATCTTCTTCAAAACCTCCAAATTGTTTTAATCCCCAAATGTTTTATGAATTTATTGGGTTGTTTCAAATTAAATGCTGTAATTAAGCATTACAACACACATTTTTATAAAAAAAATCTTTTATTCAGCAAGGAAGCATTAAATGTGACAGTAAAGACATTTATAATGTTACAAAAAAATAAATGTTTTAAAATAAATGCTGTTCTTTAGACATTCTATTCATCAAAGAATCCAGAAAAATAAAATGCATCACAGTACCGAGACCAAACTTTAAATGTCACTAGGGATGTACACGAGTTTTTCTGAAGTGCCAATGATCAATGATGCAAACAATGATTGGTCATGATTATGTCTGACATGACTTTTTGCTGAATTTAAAAATTCAGTAATAATTCTACAAAAATTAGTTAAATATGGGTCCTCACCAAATATTGTCTTGAACTAAGACGTTCCCAAGAAATATATTTGATCAAGAAATATATCATATATACAAGAATCGCACACTTGCGAATTTATCTCAAGACTTTTTTAAACTTCTTCCTTAAGAAAATGCTTGTGAATCCTGAACCTGAAAAGCATGTCTTGATTTAAACTGGTAAACTCGGACATTCGAGTAATCTTTTTTCCGAACTCCTCTGACGGGATGAGGCAACAGGCATCCTATATCGCACTCTCTTCCAGAACTTCGAGGTTGGTGAGGATTGGCCATCTCTCCACAGTAAAGGATTATTCTTGCAGAGGAGATGTTGCAGTCCGAGAGGCAGATGTGTGTAGTCTTGCATCTCTCCCAGCTGGATGAGAATCACACCGGTTTCTCCTTGTACCAGAGCCTGATGGAGCCCCATTTGCAGATCATAAGCTTCAGGAGATATGCTACTTGTTCCTGGTGTTAAAATGATGATAAGCCTCCGACTAAGCTGTATCTTAGTTTCAATCAGGTTCATGCAATCTGGTTAAGACACAGGAAGGAACATGGAACGTTTGAGAAACATGCATCAAAAAGGACCAGTATATCTATTGCACACAGCAGAAAATATTATGTTGTTCCTCAGTATAATATCTAAACATTCTTTGATTACTTGAGAAGCAAAATTACTTAAAGTTCCACTGTGGTGAAAATCAAGTTTTTAATGTTGTTTATATGTGTATGTGGTGTTTTTAATACGCTTTAAGACACACCATGTGTAAGTTCATAAGTCGACAGCATTGCTGAGTATTTTCTGCTTAAAACTGCAGTGAACCAAAGACAGCCTCAAAAACACGGTTTGAAATCGCTGGTGTTTCTGACGTCACAAACGACCTTGTAACCAATCAGATCAACGTGTGATCGTCAACCAGTGGATCTCTGAGCTGAGTGAGTGAGTGGAGGCGGGGCTCATTTGCATATTCATAAAACCGCTTATACTAAATACTGTTGAGTACATTCAAGCTATTTTAAGGCATGAAGAATTTATTTTTCAAGGAAAAATTTTTTAAATACATAATTTCCGGTTTAAAGAAGAGATTTAAGAGATTAAATTATTGACTACAGGGGGACTTTAAGATATTAAGTCTTATTTTATGAAAAGGGTAGCCTGGGTTTCCCCATACTGCCTTTGCGCAGAGCGATTTTATTCACGCTGCTAGGCAGTCTGGATACCATGGACCAGATTTTCGCCTCAGCGAGGGGACCAATCACAGAACAGGGAGGGAGCAGCAAGACGATGACGACGTCTATGCGACACACCGAAGCAGTTTGTTTATACCTATGGATCAAACATGGCAGCAGACGCGAAGTTACCTTTCGATGCAGCCTTAGATACATACGCCATCGTGTACACATAAATCTCTGACCCATCGTCTTCTTCCTCGTCTAACTTCTGTCGCTCTACATACGTCATCTGGTATGATTGAAACGATTGGCTATGAGCTGCGTACAGGCGCATTTGATAGACATTCGTAGCACCCAATAAACGGCTCTGGGCATTCGTAAACCACGCCTCAAATACGAGAAAATGAACATGTGGTTCCCAGACCACGTCTCAATCTCAATGAGACGCGGTCTGACGTTAGCCAGGCTATGAAAAGGGGGGGGAATTATGAAATTAACTTTATGCCTAAAACAATATCAAATAGCTGGCAATGGGGTCAAAAAAAATTAACTATTTACTTACCCTAATGGCAGATTTTTTTTTCTTGTTTTAAGCTGGAAGTCACTTAATTTTGATGCATTTTTTTTAGAAAACAAGACATTTTGCTTTTCCATGCATATTGATTTGCATGTTTAGATATTTGCACAGGAAATACTGAGGAACAACATAATTGTTTTTGCAATGTTCATCACACAACGTATCAAAAATGGTTCACTGACGGATGTTTAGAAAAAGTTCAACAAGCGTACCTTCCCCAGGTAGGTCGTCTCTGCCGTGAATAAAAAGTTTAAAGCCACAGTAGCTCTCCAGCACTGTTAGAAGAGATCCATTGACAAAGTCACTCACAGTTTTGCTTGTCGTTTCATCCGAGTTGTTTCTCTGGTAAATCACATAAGCATCATACAGCTTCCCATCTGTCAAAACGAGCATTTGTATTTTTACATTGCATTGTAGTCATATGTGTTAATGACAGTATTTACACACACACACACACATTCTTCAAAACAAAAAAAATATCTGCCAATAGGGTCAGAAAAAAAAATTAATTCAAAAGGGAAAACAAGATTATTTTTCTGACCCCATTGCAGATATTTTTTCTTGTTTTAAGCAAAAACTTGGTTGATTTTGTTCAGAAAAACCAGACTTATATGTATGTTGATTTAAGAATGTTTAGATTTTTTTGTACCGGAAAACAAGACAGAAACACTGAGTAATAAATCATTTTCTTTTTGTATTTATCCCCATATACTAATATCTAGCACAGTCCCACTCCTTTACTAGTGATAAACTGTAAGGGACTTTAGAAATATTATAATACATTTTAATAAATAATATTGTATTATGTATATAACTTTAAATAAAATGAAATTCAAAATGTATTAAAATATTTAAAAAATATTATTCTTTACCCTCTTTCCTGTTGAACTTGATGGAAATTTCCCTTAAAAACAGCACCAGATCCAATGAAAACCACTTCACTATTCCGCTGAGCACCAGGACGAGAAGAAATGTGCAAATGCAAGCCAGAATCACAGCGAGCATTGAAGCTAAAATACAACATGGAAACACGCAAACCGGAGTAAAACAGCACAACAAAACAAGGCTTTGACTTTCTCATGACTTGTGCTGAATAAATGTGTAAAAACACTTTTAGCAAATATTTTAATATTAACATTCATGCATTTAAAATATTATAATGATAAAATGTATGCAAATAAAAATATGAATTACTAAATTGGAGATCTTAGCAATATTTTATTCAAGTATTAACTTTGCTCTATATTGTAAGTCAAGACGAGGCATTACAATATAGAGAATAAAAATACACAGCACCCAAATATTTGGTAAAATAATGCATTTTAATTCAGTTATATTCATCATAGATCGGATCAGAGCATCTTACCTCGACTTTTCAAAGTGATTGATACAAACATCACTCTATAGGAGTCTTCAGTTGTGCAGCGAAACTCAGAAAGGAGGTCCAACTCAGAAACTTTAGTAATATTCAAAAATAACTGAACGCTGCCATCTTTAATTCTGGAGGAAAAAAGCACCAATTACCCTTTTTTCATCAGAAAATTAATGCTTTTCCAATGCTTTTCTGATAATGTGGCTCAACTTTACTGTCATGACATGAGAAATCAAATTTGCCTTGATCTTTTGACATGTAAGAGATCTTTGTACCATTAATATAAACCATCCTGCAATTTTCCGAACTTAAAACCTCCTTAAAATCAAGCTCCAGAAACGTCTGGTTTTGATATAGAGACAGAGTGTATTTAGGCCACGCCCCCCACCGGGGGGGAAAACAATCCAACCGTCTCCATTGACTTTGCATTGTGAGAAGCTGCCTCCTTGTCATTTATGACTTATAACAAAAACAAAACAATGTCTCAGAGCTGCTGTGTGACAAGGTGTACAGCAAACAAGCTAAATAACCCAAAATTACATTTTTGTAAGCTGTCGACCCCCAAAAAACAGTTGTTCCAGGACATAAGTGGATCAATTGAGACAGAGCGCAACTAGTTCTCGAACTACGCCCACTGGAACGTGACATGATATTGTAAAAAAACAAAAAATCATAATTTTAACCATGTCGATTGCTTATTTCACCACCCTTTGTGAACCTGAGAGGAGGAGATATATTGAGAAGTTAAATTTTATTGGTCTATGTCAGTGCCCCTTTTCCTTACCTTCCTTTTTTTGGAAAAATGATCCGACTGAATGGCCCAACGAGACATACCCTGATATCTACAACTATTTTGATCGAATCACCAGGTAAAAGCATAATTTCACCTATACGATCAAAACACACACTGTTACTAAAATAATGGGACAAGTTAGCTATTAGAAAGCTATATTAGCTATATGTGCAAGTAGCTGTAGCTTGGGCCAATTATTCGTTCAAAAGCTTTCTATGTCAGATAAATGCTATTATTTTGAACGATGGTTTGTTGTAAAAAGAAAAGAAATGTATGACATTGAAAGTATTTTTAATGTAGACTGAGTGTCAGGATCCCAAAATTTACCCATTCTTCCTGCTGATGCTTCACGTCTTATTGCCTGTATACACTTTTGTCTCCTTAAAGGCTGGCTTTTATGGTTCGAAAGCTTATAAAAATGTATTTCTGGGTTTTTTAGCTGGTTTGCTGTACACCTTGTCACATAGCAGATTTTAGGCATTTTTCTGTCTTTTGCTATAAGTCATAAATGACAAGGAGGGAGCTTCTCGCAATGCAAAGTCAATGGAGACGGTTGGATTGTTTCCCCCCGGTGGGCGTGGCCTTCAGATTATGACGCGTTGCTCTCTGTCTCTAATGCGGGATCTGTGATCTCAAACGGACAAATACATTTGCATATGCCCGCCTCCAGAGCAAGACATCATCATTGTGTTACATGATCGCACAATAGGCCCCGCCCACTAGTACTACAGGCCCCTCCCACTGGCATTCAGTCGCTAAACGGCCGACATTTGGCTAAATTGGAAGTGAGCGTCGTGTCAAAAGCAAACAGAAACCATTATAATCACTGATGCTGTCTACACTGATACAGTATACAGATGTGTGTTCAGTTGCTGTCGGACTTCACACACTTGAGTCTGTCGACAACAGGACAAATGGAGGAGTGTAAAGCCTAGTTCACACTACAGGATTATAAGCCCGATTTAAGCCCGATTTACAAATCGTTGAGCTCGCCGACAGGTCAGGGTGTTATCGCGTGCAAATCGCGGGGGATTAGCGGACGATGGACGCTCGCCAATCTGTTAGTATGAAAGAGCCAACAACGCATCAAAGACGCTCGCTGACGCCTCGCAGACGCGTCGCCGAGCCCAGAAAAATATCTAGCATGCTAGATATCCAGAGCTGTCGCCCGACTCAACCTCAGTGATGTCATGAGCTACAGCCAATCAGAGCAAGGCATGGGTTGCTCCAATCAGAGCAAGGCATGGGTCTTCGTCTTCTTCGCTGGGTATTAGCGCGCGTGATGTTTCGCGTCATTTCCGGTTCGTTTTATCGCGTGATTTTTTGTGACAAAACGTGGTTTGTAGACAAGATTGAATCGTTGGGTGACAGAGTTGTTGTCAACTCGTGTAGTGCGTTACCTCCTGTTGCGGATCAATCACGTTGTGTCGTGTGGTGTGAACAGCTCAACAACTTGAACACTCCTGATTTCACAGAGAGCAAGTCATGTAGTGTGAACCGGACAGTTCAGCCCGACGTTTTAAAATCTTGTAGTGTGAACTAGGCTTAAGTTTACTTCGATGCGTCCAGTTTAAAAGAGCTGGTTTGCATCTTTGTACAGACTTAACCCTTGTGTTCTGTTCGATTTCTGTGTACTCCCTTTATGGAGCGGGTCAAATTGACCCTAATTGGATTCAATACAATTCCTCAAAAATCACACTATGAAAAACAACAAAGATTTAGATACAAACTGTAAACTTTTAATATCAACATTTGTCAAACATTACAAAAACATTATATCTGAAAATATGATTTATGAAAATGTTTTTAAAACAGTTTTTAAAACAGTTTTGTTTTGACAAAATTGGAAAATAAACAGTATACTGATTTTTTTTTGCATATATTTTTTTACATTTTATGCTTTGAACATCATAACTGAACAAAAAAAAATTGCTGTATAATGAAAATTTTTCATTTTCCTAAGTTAACTTTCCCTAGTTTCCTAAGACCTATTTTCCTAGTTTCATTATTCACTCATTGGGAAGTGAGAAACCAAACATAACAAAAACATACATCAAATAAATGTTTTTTATTTATTATTTGGCTCTGTGAAGCTGCCTTTGAAAATCCTACATAAAACTTTTGGTTAAAGGTGCTATATGGAACTTTTCTTCTAAAATGAATCCTTTTTTTATTGCCTGTGTGTGAAGGGGTTGTAATCACACATTACAATGATCCACTTGTCGGGTTTTGCTATTACCTCTGAAGGCCAATATTCATATTTATATGTGAAGTCTCCGGGTCGGATTTAACCGCAAAACACGGATCAACATAGACAGAGCTTTTGAATTATTAGTAAACTCAAATGAAATAGCAAGGTAAACTACATGAGACATGGAATGAATACAAAAGACTGTTCCAGGATAAGAAAAGGTGCTTTAAGATACTTGTTTTATGTACTAGATCTACGTTATAGATCGTTACGCTATAACGTAATTCATCCCACTATCATATTGTTTATAATAAACATTTCCAGACACGTTCAGTACAGTAATGTTACTTCCTACGATCTTACTGTTACACTGACATTGTTCAGTCTAGTTCACTAACCGTTTTCGTTATCATTATTATACATTCACCTATGTTGACATTGTTGATTGTGAAAGATACACGAATAGTTAGTGAAATGCCGTAGGCTATGCTAGATAACATCACATGTCGGCTAAATGCAGTCAATGTAACGTTATCATGGTACGAGCATGGAGCATTAGTTCAAGGTCAAGCTGATAAAAGTAGCCTATTATTGTAATGTTGCAGTGGGAGTTTACATGAGTTTCCAGCATGTTGTGTGATGCTTTCTCCTGTGTGTTGAAAGTCTCCGTGTGGCCGGTAGTAAATGCTCGCTCCTGAGATCGCACACGCACACGAGCACGAGCGCTCTTGTTGCAATCTGAAACATCACCACTAGAGGCCGCTAAAAGTTCCGTAGAGCACCTTTAAAGTCCCCATGAATTCAAAATTGACCATACTTACTTTGTTTGCCTAAATTGATCGTTTTGTGGTAAACAATTCATCCATGCAAGTCAATCCACACAAAAAAATTTTTTGGCTTCGTAATCTTTAATCAAAATCTGAAATGTCCCCTCCCCTCTGCATTGGAGGACCTTCCCTGATGACGTAGGTTTGACGGTTTGGGTGTCTGCTTAACATCCGTAATCACGCCCCTCCAACTGGCAGTAGACAGGCTGAATGAAAACACCTACTTTTCTAGATCCAATCAGGTGCTAGTTGGGAAAAAAGCCACGCCCACTATTTTGCCTCATTTAGTATTCCGTTTCTCTCGGAAATACGTCACAACACTGGAGAAAAGTCGTTTGCAACTTCCGGTTCACGGGGACTTTAAAAGCTAGGTATTTTAGATATTTTGAATATTGAAATGAGAGCTTATTTTACTATCTGTGTCTGACAAAGATTTTCATCTGTAATTTGCTAATAATTCTGAACACTGTCATTTTATCTTTTTCAAGTGTGTTTGGTTAGGGTTAGAGCACTTTTAGATGCACTTGCACGCAGGGACGTGCGGTCAGGGTAGGCAGGGTAGGCAGTGCCTCACCAAAGGAAATGCTGACATTACATTTATTAATCCCAAGAGCTTTATTAATTCACCACATTATTAATTGCATTTATTTTATTCCAAATATTAATTTTTGTAACAAAAATAATCAGGAATACTTATATAATACTCCTTTTGCCATAGTTTGCTCCTAAAAACCATTGTTTCATGCAGGAAATTCAAGGCCATGGTCATTGAGGCAGAGGTTCGCAGTGCCTCTTTGGTCCATAGAACGTAGTTTACGGAGATTTGCGCATGCGCACTCAGTTCTCATGCTGTTTTGAATTATCAACATTGAGGCAGAGACCGTATTATCAACATTGAGGCAGAGACCGAGACTGCTTCATATCACGTGATCCACTCGCTCTCACTCAATCCGCGATTCTGACTTTGCTCTGTATGCAGGCAGCGATGTGATGATGCCTGATATTAACTTGGGTTGCTAAATTACCTGAATGAATATACAGTGGCTTAACTTTGTTTTAAAAAGTGGGTGGGACAGGTGTATGTGTGTGCGCGTATGTGTGTATAAATCAATGAAGCCCGTGAATAAATATATTTGACGTGAGTCTTTTAATGGTCCAGTGGTAGAACTTTTGCCGAGCATGTCAGAGGTTCGGGGTTCTAATCCGCACTCGTATAGTTTTTTTATTTTTATTTTAACCGAATATGTTCATCAGTGGTTGTATTATATTAAGCAGGGACACGTTTGTGTACATTTTTGTTTTGTGATTTCACCGAAACGAACAAAAAGTCTCCGCGCGTGCATGTGTGAAGACTGCGTTAGCCACGAGATACACTGTAACCGCGCCACCGATCGCAGCGGCAAATTACGCCCCTGTGAATATGCCACATTGATAGGTCACAGCCTACCCATGACAAGACTTCACCGCACGTTACTGCTTGCACGTTAGAACTGGAGTTGAAGTGCCCATACATACAGAAAATAAATGTTTTTATTTTGTGTCTGTACAGTTGTTTTTGAATGGCTGTCTATGAGGGACAAATTGACCCGCGTACATCACAAGTGTAACAGTATTTTGTTTGTATATGTCAAAACACATCAGCATGTTGAAACTTTGCATGCATGTTCATCATGATAAATGAGAAAAAGTCACAAAATATCAAGAAAAAAAACAAAGGTTAACCAGTATTTCCAACAACTTGAAAAATGAAACGGGTCAAATTGACCCGCAACATAACACAAGGGTTAAGAAGGATCCCAGAGTTATAAACAAGTGGATGGTTTATTTTAATGGCGTCCGGGATCACGTCGAAGGATTATATGTTTGTTCGGAGCATTTGACTGTGGATTGTTTTGTAAATGAGGCGGAGATTGTAATGGAGAGTTCGCAAGAAACCTTTGTTGACAGATGAAGCAAATGATTTCATAATGTTTTGTCTGTAAATGGCGGTTTTATATGGATAATGTTTTCAAAATACTTACTCGCATGCAATAGTGAGTGTTCATTGATACTGTTTCCTATGCAGTGATGTTAGCCAATCATAACAGTGGGCGTTTACTGACAGCCTTAAAGGAGCCGCGCCTTAAAAACTGATCATTTCAGAAAGAGGCTCAGAATGAAGGTAGAAAATAATTGTTTTCCCACATATATATATATATACCGGTATATGCAAATATCTTTAAGTGAACCTCAAGGAACATATTAAAATCAATGTCATGACCCTTTTAATTATAAGTAGTTTGTAGGAGATATCAACCTGATTTCCTGCTTATATCCATCCTCCTCACTCAGTGTGGTTTCATTCCTTTCCCAGCGAACAGGACACCCATCACACACGAAGACGACAGAACATACGAGGATCAGTTCTGTGCCTGAGAAACAAGAGCAATCAGGGCTTTTAGATTTTACATTGACATTAAATCTTTCCAGTTCATTACTATGAAAACATGCTGTAACTTTTGAGTTCATAAAAACACACCAACATTATAAAAGGACCTCGAGAACTTTTTGCAGATGCTCAGTGACTGATATATCTCTTTTTTTTTTTTTGGTCTATAAAATGTCTCTGTTTTTTTATTTGACTCAGATATGCCGTGTTGTATTATAACTATTATTTCTATTTTTGTTATCATTTTATATGCATATAAATGAACATGCATATCCAAAGACTGTAAGATAATATTTGGCTGTACAAGCTGTTATGAAATACCAGTACCACTGTTGTGTTATTGTAAAAAAAATCTAATTAATATAGAATGAGAAAGTAAAATAAATAAATAAATACATAAATACAAAAAAAAAAGGACCTCGAGGTGGGAAATTAAATAATAATAAATGATTTGACTCCTTAAACCGCAAAACATATTTGAGTTATCGGGAAAACTGTTTTTTTATTTATTTTATGAAATACTCAATTAGGGAAATTTCTAGTGCAATTGTGATGTTTTGCGGGTCAATTGATACAAATTTTATTTTATTTAATGAAATTTAGAAATGTTGCCTTGGCAATAAACTGTTGAAGCATTAAAATTATTAACAGGAAATCAATAAAAAATTAAATTGAAATAAAATTGAATTAAACCTAAATAGCAATACTTTTTAAAAACAAAACTTAATTTTTTTTGTCATTTCATTATGTGCTTTTGTCATTTTACTATAGTAAAAATAACATTAAAACTAAAAATATAAAAATAAAAGGTAATCCAAATAAATAAGAAACAAACCAGAATGAAAACCTCTGAGGGTTTTTATATTTAAATATTTAAAATACTGTTCATAATATTCACATTTTGAGATAAAACTATGTTTAATAAAATAGTTTTAAAAATCATAACCATGTTTACCTTTTTGTAACACTTTACAATAAGGTCTCTTTTATTGACATTAGTTAATTTATTAACTAACATAAACTAATAGTGTGCAATATATTTTTTACAACATTTTATAATATTTATCAATGTTATTTAATAAAAATACACGTTAATTGTTTGTTAATGCATTAGTGCATTAGTAAATGTTGAAATGAACATCAACCAAATTGAACAAATGCTATAGAAGCATTGTTCATATTAACTAATTAATGAAACCATATCGAAAAGTGTCATCCTTTTTTAATATGTGAGAAGTATTCATGTTAAAGGTTTACGGTTTTAATCCGATGTTTTTATAGTGTGATTTATGATGGTAAGAGATTTAACCCATTCCTCACCCACATCAGTGATGACGATGGAGTTGTTGACGGGAAGTTGAAACACTGGAGGATTGTTGGCGGACTGATCTATGAACAAGAGTTAGTGTGTTAGAAATAACTTCTATCTCAGAGTACAGGACCGGACACGGCCGAATGAGGAATATATATACCTTTAATGATCAGTCTGCGATGTCCAGAGGTGTTGTGTTTTAACCCGTTGTGCTCCCAGGTGCAAACGCAGGTGTAAATACCCTCGCTTTCTTTCGAAGAGTTACGGATACGTAAAATATTTTTAGACTCTTGGTTTGGAATAAGAGAGAAATTCTGCCAAAGAGAAAAGATTGGGACAATAATAGGCTATCGCATTCATGAATAGATGTAAACTAGTGTTATCCACTTTCCACGATCAGTTAAATTGCAGCAACTGTAATAATAATTTCAAAAGTCGCACATGTATAATTCTCATTTCATATGCGAAGATGTCACCCAATCAGAGCAGTGGGTGTTTATGATGACGTCTTAAAGGAGACACGCCCCTTTAAACTGAGCTTTCAAAAACAGCAGATTTATGTCTAAATTATTGTTTTTTTCCTGTACAAATCTTACAAATATTATAGGTGGACCTCGGAGAACAAGTATGTGAACAGATTAAAAATAGCCTATAGTGAAAATTTGTATTTTTGTATTGTTTTTTTTTCTTTGTATTAGAGTTTTCGGTAACACTTTACTTGAAGGGGTGTGCATAAGACTGACATGACACCTTCATAATCATGACATATGCATGTTTATGACAACTGTCATTAAGCGTCATTCGATCAATTATGACATTTTTAATGCAAATATGACATTGTTTGAGATGTCTTTGTTATGACAACTTGACATAAACCAATACATCATAACCTGTCAGTGTCTTTGTCATGACAACTTGACATTACTAAGAAAACACAACCTGTCATAAACATGACATAGCAGATTAATTATCAAACTTAAGAAACCACTTAGCTTTATGGGTTAACATTACATTAAACTGCCAGGTGGTTGGTTTTGACATTGGCTGTCATGAGGCATTATAACATTTTAATGACAAATTCAATTTGTACCACTGTAGTCGAGGTCAAGAAAAATATTCATGACACAGTTATAATGGCCTTATGACAGCCAATGTCAAAACCAACCACATGACAGTTTAATGTAATGTTAACCCATAAAGCTAAGTGGTTTCTTAAGTTTGAAAATTAATCTGCTATGTCATGTTTATGACATATTTATGACAGGTTGTGTTGTCTTCGTAATGTCAAGTTGTCATAACAAAGACATCTCAAACAATGTCATATTTGCATTGAAAATGTCATAATTGAGCGAATGACACTTAATGACAGTTGTCATAAACATGCATAAAACCTTCATATTCATGACATGTGTCATGATTATGAAAGTCTCATGTCAGTCTTATGCACACTCCTTCAAGTAAAGTGTTACCGAGTTTTCTATTATCGTCTAATTTCATTCAGTGTTATCATAGTAAATTATTAGCAATACGAGTGAACAGCTGAATTCTCCGTTTGGTTATATTTCCAAAATATGAAACATTTTTAAGTGAAAAACAGGATATTCGTCATGCGTAAACCCTCACTTTAGCTGACTCATACATTGCAAACATGCCGTCAAATTGACCACAAACATCAAACTCACACCTTATACCAGATGAACGCGGCCTGCTGTTTTTCACACACCGGGCAATAGATTGCTGACGCCTTTTCTTCTGGCGGGGTGAAGTACAAGAGATCTGTGTGGAACTCCTCATAAACCACAATATCAGTTTCATATTCATCACATTTGTCCTTTTCATACCACCTACAGGACAACACACATGATTACTACAGAAAGATATTTCTTCTCTTCATGCTCGGTGTCATAAGGTTTAAAAACACAAACTTGAAGCTTGCATTTTACTGAAAGCACTTATAGTTGTTTTTTCTAAGAAAAATATTATACTTTTATTCAGCAAGGACACATTAAATTGATCAAAAGTGACAGTAAAGACATTTATAACGTTACAAAAGATCTATATTTCAAATAAATCCTGTTCTTTTGAACCTTCAATCCCGAAATATAGAATATATCGTGGTTTCCACAAAGATATGAACTGTTTTCAACATTGATAATAATCAGAAATGTTATTTATGAGCATTAAATCGTCATATTAGAGTGATTTCTGAAGGATCATGTGACACTGAAGACTGGAGTAATGATGCTGAAAATTCAGCTTTGATCACAGGAATAAATTACATTTTAACATAACAGTTACTTTAACCTGTAATAATATTTCACCATTTTTATATTTTTGATCAAATAAACGTAGTCTTGGTGAGCAGAAGAGACTCTTTCAAAAACATTAAAAAAAATAGTTTGAACAGTAGTGCATTTTAAATATTGATAGAACATTTATTTAAAGTCACGATTCACTGAAACATTTAAATCCTGTCATGATATATTCACCGTCATGCTGTTCCAAATGCATGACTTTTTTCCTCTGGCAGACACAAAATATTAATATTAATATACTTTCGGCTGTCATTTGACTTGGTATGTGGTGCTTCAGTCATATGCATATACTGTTATGATACTGTATGATTTTTTCACAGTATGGAAAGCTGTACATGCTGCATTTAATACAGTTTTGGAACAACATGCATGTGAATAAAGTTTGAATATTGCTTTAGAGCAGGTGCATTGACAGGTGAGTGAAGTGTGTGTGTGTGTGTGTGTGTGTGTGTGTGTGTGTGTGTGTGTGTGTGTGTGTGTGTGTGTGTGTGTGTGTGTGTGTGTGTGTGTGTGTGTGTGTGTGTGATCACCAGCGTGTGATGTATCGTCCCGTGTCGTCCGGGGTCAACCAAAGTATGTATAATGCAGACTGGTTGTAATGCACACGCTCACTCTCCTCAGTCCCGATCCGCTCAATCTGATTCGTTCTGCTGAGGTTTTTCAACCAATCGTACGAGGTGCCTTCAGTGTCTTCATAGCAGGCTGCATTCGGGCAGGGGAAATACAGGGATTCTCCAGCTCTCACTCTCACTGATTTCCTATTGCCCATTAGTTCACACTGAACTAATAAAAAAAAGTGTATTGGTTAAAGAGTTTAAAGTATCTCCTTTTAACCCGGTTGAGGTTAGGGTTAATAAACTGATTGATATTGGTTTGTTTGTTTAAAGGGGATATTTGACTAAATATATGCATTCAGACTATTATTATATATGCATTCAACTAATAAAAAAAGTTTATTGGTTAAAGAGTTTAAAGTATCTCCTTTTAACCCAGTTAGGAGAAAAATGGTCTGAATGCATATATTTAGTCAAATATCCCCTTCAAACAAACAAACAAATATAGATCAATCAGTTTATTTTGGACAAAATCTGTTTTCTTTGCCAATTAGCCTAACCAAAAAGCATCTCAGCTTGGCATTTATTCCAAAATCTGTCCACTTGTCAACGACCGCAATAACTTTTTAAACAAATGTGCAAATAAATAAATATAAATAAATAAATAAACAACTTAAAAATCTGTCCATTTGTCAACAACCCTAATATAATTTTTTAAAGAAATGTGCAAATAAACAAATACATGAATAACTTAAATCAACCCAAATCATATCTATTTTTAAAGAAATGTGCAAATAAATAAATAACTTAAAATGTGACCATTTGTCAACAACCCAAATCATTTTTTAAAGTGCAAATAAATAAATAAATGCACATAAATTAATGTCAACCAGTTTTTTTCCCCACAAAAATCTATTATTTTCAAAGAAATGTGTGAATAAATAAATTAATAAAAATAAATAAATAACTTAAAATCTGTCAATTTGACAACAACCCAAATATCTATTTTTAAAGAAATGTGCAAATTCATAAATAAATAAAAACCAATCAATCAATCTTAAATCTGCATGTCCAATTGGTCAAAAATTATCTATTTTTAAAGAAATGTGCAAATAAATAACTTAAAATGTGACAATTTGTCAAAAATCCCAAATATATTTTTAAATAAATAAATTAAAATCTAGCCATGTCAACAACCCAAATTATTTTTTTAGTGCAAATAAATAAATGTGCACATAAATGAATGTCAACCAGTTTTTTTCTTCCACAAAATCAAAAGCATCTCAGCATTTCTATTTAAAGTCCCTGTAAAGGCAATTCTAAAAAAAAATTCTAAACCCATTATAAATGTTAGAAATGTATTGCTAAAACATGTTACAAAGACTGTGAACTGTGAAATACTGAATTGTGGAGTTAGACCGTTAAACAGTTTTTCACCATTGCTATTTTCCGGATTTTTTGGGCGGGCCTAAAACAGGGCTCGATGACGCACTGGAGCCTCTGAGCTCCTGGACACGCCCCTACTTGATGACGCACTGAGGCCACTGAGGCTGGCCCCTCCCCTAACAATAGAGCACATTCGCATCAGTTTGGCGCTCAATCGCGAGTTACTGTCAGGATTATTAGTTACTACAGCCTACAGTTCCCTTTCGAGGGAACTCGCGATGCGTCACTTGACGCTTTGGGAACGCCCCCAGCGTGAATGCGTCTGAGCATCAATGTCAACTAGTCCAATGGAAAGAATGAGCGTCACGGGCGGGTGACGTCATGACCAGGAAGGCATAAGAGCACATCCGGTGAAACGCGGCATTAGCTTCTGTGTCTCAGCAAGCGATCTGTGTTACTCTGTCTCTGTCTATTTATTGTTGTCTGTTTGATATTATTGGGAAGAGTTATGGCGAAACAACTTTACAAACTCTGTGCTTCTCCCTGCCCGCGTTATTTAACGGGTGGGGACACACACGAGCTTTGTGTAGTTTGTTTGGGAGTGGAGCATGCGGTATCAGCCTCCGAGGGGGCTGATTGCAACATTGTGAGAAGCTTTCGCTTCGCATGCTCCACTCCCGCCTGTCACTTTTCTAGGAAAGTGGCCAGGCTCGCGATCCTCGGGGTGCAGGACACGCGTCTGCCGAGGCAGCGCGGAGAATGCATTCCTGTGGATCGCGAATAGGATCTCGTTACGGGGTTGGAGACGGGTCCGCGGATCTTATCTCCTCCCTTTCCACGAGGGATCCAGTGCTCTCTCTCCGGTCTCGGAAGCCTGCGCTGCGGTCTCTTCCGCCCGGGGAGAGAAATCAATGCTTCAGTGCTCTACCTCCGAGGAGGTAGATGTGCTGGGCATTGAAAGTGTACACAATCATGGGGGAAGTGGATTTGCCATCTCTTCCCCAGCGTATGAGAATTATATATAGCCTATATATATATATGATAGTTTATATATTATATATGAAATAAAGTGTATATATATAAAGAATGTATATAAAAAAATATATATATAATAATAAGCTGGTGGAGGTGTGTACTAAGGCTGTAGATAAATTAAATATTTAATGGCCAGCAGAAATAAGGGGGCACTCGTCCTTAAAATAAATTGAACGAGTTTCCTTCCCTCTATTTTTCCACCTCCATCACGGGGCCTTCCATTTTTCCCGATCTGCACAGCGAGCTGTCTAGATCATGGAAAAAGCCTTACTCATTTTTTAGCCCCACATTCATGTATATTCAGATATTTGGGGGTTAAGAGAGTATGGCTATGGGGCAATACCCCGGGTAGAACAGACACTTGCGAGCTATGTCTCCCGGTTCAGTATCGTCCCTGAAGGCGTTGGCTTCTCTCACTAAACCATTAAAGAAAACTATTTTTTAATCTAGTGGGAAAAGCATATATGGCAGTGGGTCTAGCACGAGCCTGCTTGCACACTATAGCAGTGCTGCAAGCATATCAGGCTGACCTGCTGTGGTATTTGGACAGAAGTGAGGGAGTTTGGGCTGATGGGGTTTGAGAACTCCATCGGGCCTCAGATTTATCTCTCAGGGATGGCAGCCAAAGAAATATGGTCACTGAGAGACACCTCTGGCTCAATTTGATGGGAATCATGGAGAAAGATACAAGATAATCTCTCCCTCGCTATGTCCAACCCACTGGGGCTGCTGGGCGTGAGCAGCTCCAGCCGGCTAGTTTCTCATACACAACACAGCAGCCAAAGCCTTCAAAGCAGAAGCCGGATCCGAGGACCGTTCTTCATGCTGAGAAGGCTGCGGCTCAAAAGAAAAGGTCTGGCGCCACGGCGTCAGACCGGTGAGGGCAGCCCCAACCGGGGTGGAATGGTGTACACCTCATTATACGGTGCCCTTTCCATCTCTGTGCCCTCAGGGGACCGTTCTGCCAACCCCGCCACCCTTGGTGCTTCGGGGCGCAGCGTTCTCCAGCGAACTTCTGGCGCAGCGTCAACTCGACATTGCGTCGGACTCGCGCCCTCTGAGGGGGGTTCGAGAACAGTCAGTTCGGGTGGTTCCTGCCAGTATGTTTCAGGTCCCCGAACTGGCTGTCTTTATTACACCAGAGGCCAGCCTCGAGGGGCTGGTTCCCTTGGTAGATTTTTTGGCAGCGCGGAAGCTACTGCCAAATATATCTCTATGGGTAATGGTAATCTCTCTGGTAATGGAGCAAGGGGTAAAGGCCCTGTTAGCAAAGAAAGCTATAGAGCAGGTGTACTCACCCGACATTGCGTCGGGTCTTTACAGTCGTTATCTCATTGTTCCAAAAAAGGATGGAGAGCAGTGTCACATACTAGATCTTCGTCTGTTGGAGTGTTTGGTGCTGGAACTCAAGTCCAAGATGCTGACACTCAAACAGATCGTGACTCAAATCAGATCCGAGGACTGGTTTGTCACGAGAGATCTAAAAGACGTATACTTCCATATCTCCATCCTCCCTCAGCACAGGAGGTTCCTGAGGTTTTCTTTGGGGCAAAGAACACCAGTATCAGGCACTTCCTTTCGGTCTAGCTCTATCACCCCGCACATTCACGAAGTGTATAGACGCAGCTCTGGCCCCGTCAGGCTGCAGTGTATACGCATTCTGAATTGCATAGATGACTGGCTGATTCTAGCGGAATCAGAACAGTTAGCGGTTCGGCACCGAGGTGTCGTTCTCGCTCATATGCAGATGTTGGGGTTGAGGCTCAATGCCAAGAAGAGTGTGCTTTCTCCAGTACAGAGAACCACTTTCCTTGGTGTGGTATGGGATTCAGTGACGATGCGGGCCACTCTGTCGCCCTTTCGTGTAGCTGCTATCCTAACAGCCACAAAAGAGCTGAGGCTAGGCCAGTCACGCACTGTAAAACAGTTCGAGAGACTGTTGGGTCTTGTGGCAGTAGCGTCCAACGGGATACCTTTTGGCCTGCTGTACATGAGACCTTTGCAGTGGTGGCGCAGGACCAGAGGGTTCTCCCCGAGGGGAAACCCACTTCGTATGATCAAGATCACGCGGCCGTGCCTTCGTGCCTTGGTTATATGGAGGAAACACTGGTTCTTAACCCAGGGTTCGGTGTTGGGAGCTCTTTGCCATCGAGTTGCTATCTCGACAGATGCTTCCCTCACCGGCTGGGGAGCGGTATTGGAAGGCCGCTCAGCTCAGGGCTTGGGAGGAGTCATCATCTCGCTTGGCACATGAATTGCCTAGAGATGATGGTCGTCTTCAATGCGTTGAGACATCTCCTCCCAGACCTGAGGGGCCATCATGTGTTGTTCTGAAACAGTGACTGTTAGGCCTCAGGGCAGCAGCGTTCAATGTGATACCCTTTGACCTGCTGTACGTGAGACCTTTACAGTGGTGGCTCAGGACCAGATGGTTCTCCCTGAGGGGAAACCCACTCCGTACGATCAAGATCACGCGGCAGTATCCCCGCACCTTGGTTATATGGAGGAAACTCTGGTTCTTGACCCACAGACAACACGTTGGTGGCCTATTATTTTGGTCCCTCAGGAAATTACGCTGTCTGAGGGCAGTGTATATTCCAGGGGGGGCAGAATATTGGAGCAGACACCCTGTCGAGGCAGGGGCTGAGGCCAGGGGACTCCACCCCGAGGCGGTGGAGCAAATATGGGAGTTTTATGGCCAGGCAGAAGTGGATTTGTTCTCGTCTCAGCATACGACGCACTGTCCACTCTGGTTATCCCTCACTCAACCAGTCCCCTCGGGGCTGGTTGCTATGGTGCAGACGTGGCTGAGGCTACGTCTGTACGCATTTCCCCCTGTTGCTCTGCTCCCAGGAGTTCTGGAGTGATTCCGCCAGGATGGAATAAGCCTATTTAGTAGCACCACCCTGGGCGAGCTGAATTTGGTTTGCGGACCTAATTTTTCTCCTCGACGGACCTCCCTTGGAGGTCCCGATCAGGAGAGACCTTCCGTCTCAGGCAGGGGATGCAATATTGCACCCCCGGCAGGGGATTTGGAAACTGTGGGTTTGGCCTCTGAGGGGGCCCAACTCATAGAGAGTGGTCTCTCAACCGAGGTTGTTGAGACCATTCTAAGCTCCAGAGCTCCCGCTACGAGGAAACTATATTCACTATTTCGAGAGTTTTTCACTTCTTGGTGTTACCAGCGTCAGTGGGATCCGGCTAACTGTTCAGTAAACACAGTATTCGAGTTTCTGCAAGAACGCTTTGTATCAGGTCTATGTCCTTCCACGCTTAAGGTATACGTGGCTGCCATTGCGGCTTTCCACGCCCTGGTGGGTAGTACATTTTTGGGTCGAGACCCCCTGATCACTCGTTTCCTTCATGGCACTTTGAGGCTGAGGCCTGCAACTTGCACTAGGGTGCTGGCTTGGGACCTTGCAATAGTTCTAGAAGGCCTATCTGGGGCTCCCTTCGAGCCCTTAGATTTGGTCTCAGAGAAGTTCCTTTCTTTTAAGACTATTTTCTGCTAGCTATTTCGTCCCTATTAGAGTCAGACCTTCAGGCCCTTTCGGTCCCCACCTGCCTTGAGTGCACCGGGGATGGCCAAGGCATTCTTACCCGAAACATGGATATGTTCCAAAGGTGCCTACCATTATTCCGAGGCCTATTGTGCTGCAGGTTTCTGTCCTCCTTTTACATCTGCGGACCAGGAAAGGCTGAACCTCTTGTGTCCAGTGCGAGCACTGGATACTTATGTTCATCGGACATCTTCAATGAGGAAGTCCGACCAGTTAATTATTTGCTTTGGATCACCTAAGAAGGGTCTTCCTGCTTCTAAACAGACGGTTAGTAAGTGGATAGTCGAGGCTATTTCACTTGCATACGAGTACTCTGACCATCCGTGTCCCTTGGTGGTCAGAGCTCACTCAACGAGGGGTATGGCGGCCTCTAAAGCCTTGTTATTTGGGGTTTCTCTCCAAGACGTTTGTGATGCGGCAGGCTGGTCTTCACCGCTCACATTCGTCAGGTTTTACAGTTTGGACCTGGATGCTGCCCCAGGTTCTCAGGTGCTTAGTGCTTAGTTCCAACAGACTGACACTCAGGTACTTGGAATTCTGGCGTTTTGGGTATTCTCGTTCCCAAAGCGTCAAGTGACGCATCGCGAGTTCCCTCGAAAGGGAACGTCTCAGGTTACTACTGTAACCATAGTTCCCTGAGAAAGGGAACGAGACGATGCGTCACCCTGCCATACTTCCTGCATCCCTGTGATCGGCTTGCTTCGACTTTTTGAAGCTAATGCCGCGTTTCACCGGATGTGCTCTTATGCCTTCCTGGTCATGATGTCACCCGCCCGTGACACTCATTCTTTCCATTGGACTAGTTGACATTGATGCTCAGACGCATTCACGCTGGGGGCGTTCCCAAAGCGTCAAGTGACGCATCGTCTCGTTCCCTTTCTCAGGGAACTATGGTTACAGTAGTAACCTGAGACGTTTTCTAGCTAGCTATGCCTTCGACACGGAAATGCGTAGGCTACTACCTGGATCCGATCATGTACAAAACAGATTGGTGTCTTTATTTAAATTTCCTAAAAATGATCACATCAAGAAGAGGTGGATTAATTTTGTGAAAAGCCACCTTGATGGAGAGCTGAGGATCACCGCCCAACACCCGCCTCTGTAGGGATCATTTTACACGGATAGTTTTATAAACTTTCGTCTGAGACAACTGGGATTCACTGATAATCCGCTGTTACTGGTGAATGGGGCCGAACCGACTATCTCCCGCCTCGGCCTTCATCCTCCCGTCCCGAAAGCAGTATCAGCTAATGTCACCGTTGGCAGCTTTCCCGCGAATGGGCGTGGTTTCAGCGCAGCCAGCGGACACGCCCCCAGCGTTTGAGAGCAGAGATTACTGCTCATTTTTTCAAGATTTTGATAGCTTATTTTATGTACTTGCCGGCTTTTTTTATCATTTAAATTTGGCTGGGTGGCTAATAACACATTTTTCTGTTGTGTGACAACCTCAGAACACACTTAATTTGGACTTTACAGGGACTTTAACCTAAAAAAATTAAACCAAAAATCTATTATTTTCAAAGAAATGTGCGAATAACTAAAAATAATAGAAATAAATAAATTACTTAAAATCTGTCAATATGACAACAACCCAAATATCTATTTTTAAAGAAATGTGCAAATTCATAAATAAATAAAAAACAATCAATCAATCTTAAATCTGCATGTCCAACTGTAAAAAAATTATCTATTTTTAAAGAAATGTGCAAATAAATAAAAACTTAAAATCTGTCCATTTGTCAACAACCCAAATATCTTTTTTTTTTTTTTTTAAGTGATGTATTTTCTAAGTTACCTGTGGAGTTGGATTGATAAGAGACCAGGACAGATTCCGTCAGGAGCAAAATAATCATCATCATCATCATCATCATCATCATCATCATCATCCCTGTAAAGCATATCATATGAAAGGCTAGTTTCACTTCATATTAATGCAACACTATATAACTGATATGCACTGAGAGCAGCAGCAGTGTCATTACCACTCTACATAAAGAAACAAAAGTGAGCTACTGTACCTTTATGTCTGGATGTGTAATCGGTTCCAGCCTGTAATAATGTAATAAGTGCTGAAGCTGATGGCTGAAGTAATATCAGTTATTATTTTCATCTGGTGTGAGCTTGAGAAAAGAGGATGTCATTTACTCAACTCTTTTATCAAGTAATCTTCACTTTATCTCTCTTTCCTGATGTTCAACTTTTGAAAACAGGATATTATAAGAAGAGATTAAACTAGTTTTCACGGGTTAAAAGTACATAAAACATTTTTATTACATAAACATTTATGCATGTGGCTTTTATCCAAAAGCGTCCTTGCATTCAATGCTTCAATAAAGGCTTCAAGTTCACAAAATCCCTCAAATAAATATATAGATTCCAGTGGTTATTGCTTGTTGAGGCAAACATCTCTGTTGTTATTGATCATAACTTGTCGTGAAACATCTGAGGAATGTGTTAAATCATGTTTTGTTGGTGAGAGATGTGTTGTTACTTTGCTTATTGATGCTCTTAGTGCAACATTTTTTCAGATGATAAAGCAGGTCTAATTCACAAATGCTGGGTTGTTTCAACAAAATATCTTGAAACCCAACGGTTAGATTTGGTCATATTTGACCCAAACATGAGTTGAACCCCCAAATAAAACCCCCCCATTTTTTACAACATCTGGAAACATTCTAAAGTCATTCAAATCAAACCACTTTAAAATGCTGGGTTGTTTTAACCCAATTTTGGGTCAAATATGGACAAACCCAAAGGTGTGGTTAAAAATGTAATTACAATTTTTTTACGGCTAGGTTTGTCCATATTTGACCCACATTTAACTCATTTTTTAGACCGGACTCTTCAACTAACATCTTAACCACTCTAAAAAAATGAGTTAAATGTGGGTCAAATATGGACAAACCTAGCCGTAAAAAAATTGTAATTACATTTTTAACCACACCTTTGGGTTTGTCCATATTTGACCCAAAATTGGGTTAAAACAACCCAGCATTTTAAAATGGTTTGATTTGAATGACTTTAGAATGTTTCCAGATGTTGTAAAAATGTAAAAAAAATTGGTCACACTTTAGGTTAGAGTCCAATTCTAACTATTAGCTACAACTTTTGATTCAATAAACTCCTAATTACTGCTAGTGCTTATTAATAGTCATTATTGTAGTTGTTAAGTTTAGGTATTATATAATCATGCAGAATATAAGACATTAATATGTGCTTTATAAATACTAATAAACAGCCAATATCTTAGCAATATGCATGCTAATAATCAACTTGTTAATAGTGAGAATTGGACCCTAAACTAAAATGTTACCATATTTTTTCATAAATATGTTAAAAGCATGATGTAGCTGTGGTTGGAGTCATGCGCAATGAAAGATGACAAAGTGTGCTTATGTTTATCCAGGCTGTCATACAAAGACATGAGGAGCACATGCAAAAAAACAAGAGATAATATAACTATAGAATATAATTTATAACTTTTATATGCATTTGTTTTTATTTTTGCATAATAAAATAAAACGTGTATCTGCAGTTTAGCGTTCAGTGTTTGTTCTTCCCTCATAAACACACATCCCCTCCGGACATCACTTGTGGCCATTACTGTATTATTTGCATTCATTGTTAGAGAAGTTTAGGTGAATGAACTTTACGTGGAAACGAAGCAAGATGAAAACCCCATGGACACACAAGCCTCAAGCTGAGCAAGAACTTCCTGTTTTAAGAAAGGTTATCTCGTCTAGCTGTGCGAGGGCCAGTGTTACAGTGACACGGCTCATTTACTGCGGGTTAAGCTGTTCTAGATGTGACCTATAGTGGAAAACCCCCTGAACTGTCATGAGATCACTTCAATGCATCAAATGCAATAATTACATGTATTAAAGCTGCAAGCAGCATTTAGCGGGGTTAAGGCCATAAGCCAATTTAGTGAGTTTTCATTTAGGATTTATAGGCTTTTGAGTGTTTTTTTTTTTTGCCATACCCATTTTCTAAATGATTCTGTTATAGCTACAAAGGGTAGTGATGTATGTCTCGAGAGACCACTTTTACGGTGTCTCGGTCTTGTCACGGCCTTGGCGGTCTTTGGTCTTGGTCTCGGACCTCTCGGTCTTGTCTAGGTCTCGCTGTCTCAGACCGACATACTGGTCGGGCGATTTAGCAATATCAATATCCACGACGATATCCGCAACGGATTGAAGCGCGCGTCCGAGTGAAGACAGTGCGGTGCACGAGCCGTATCCGCGCCACTGATCGCAGCGGCAACGAGCACTTTGATCACTTGATTTAAAAAACACATATCATGTAGGGGAGACCGGGGACGGTTGTAACATGGGGCTAGTTGTAACACTACCAATTCCACCAATCAGGGATAAGATAGGAGTCATGTGACAGTTTCAGTTTCCTCAGGCTTCCTTTACGAGCTCACACGGAGGTTTTTGAGGTTTTCAAGTCTTTGATGCAATCTCTCCTGAAGCTACAGCAGAAAATCTAATTCTGAGATAAGAAAGTAAAAAAACATAACAAGATAATATTTTGTTTAGTACTTCTACCGTTGTAGATAATGTTGTATGAGTTATATCAGGTCAAACTGTATTTCTATAGTAAAGAATGGTGTATCAATCTCCTGCTAATTTCAAAGCACCATGCTAATACAGCTAGTTAAACAATTGTGATAGTGGGGGGGTAGGTTGTAACACGTGTTTTGAAAGTGTTATTGTGTAGGTGTATAAGTCCATTGTGACTTAAAAATGCATTTCATTTGTTTGTTCTTTTTCACCATTGTGACTTAAAAATGCATTTCATTTGTTTGTTCTTTTTTACCATTGTGACTTAAAAATGCATTTCATTTGTTTGTTCTTGTCACCATTGTGACTTAAAAATGCATTTCATTTGTTTGTTCTTTTTCACCATTGTGACTTAAAAATGCATTTCATTTGTTTGTTCTTTTTCACCATTGTGACTTAAAAATGCATTTCATTTGTTTGTTCTTGTCACCATTGTGACTTAAAAATGCATTTCATTTGTTTGTTCTTTTTCACCATTGTGACTTAAAAATGCATTTCATTTGTTTGTTCTTGTCACCATTGTGACTTAAAATGCATTTCATTTGTTTGTTCTTGTCACCATTGTGACTTAAAAATGCATTTCATTTGTTTGTTCTTGTCACCATTGTTTACACATGCACAAACACGAAATATGCACATACACCCCCCATATTCACACATATTTTATTGTTGCAGCCATTCATTTAAAATAAAAATGATGTTGTGGCATATCACTTGGAATACCCTTAGTTTTTGTGCATTTTGTCTACCTGTTACAACTTACACCAGTATGAGTGGGGTAGGTTGTAACAAAGGACCACCTTGTATTCATGATCATCTCACAAAGTCTGTGATATATTTTGAAGAAATTTAAATTGTTGCCATTTGTAGTAGACAAATATGGGTACTTTGCCTAAAAGTTTCAGACGTGTAGCTAAAAAAAAAAAGGTCGTTTTAGGTGCTGAAGAAAAAAGTGTTACAACCGCCCCCGGTCTCCCTTACAGTTTTTGATGTATTAATATTTAGTAAAACACATATCAGTGACATGATGGGTTTTAACTTCATTCAGGAGATTTTGGGTAACTGCACAACTGACAGATGACTTTGAGCGCACCGCCAACGGTGTGTGTGTGTGTGTAACCATAGCGACAAAACAAACCAACTTTCGGATCCTGGACTTAAGCTTATAATTTCGTTTAAAAAAATATAATTATGTATTTAAAAGTTGCAGAATGGATTCATTTGGAGACTTCGAAATCGGCAGAGATAGGCAGGCAATGCAAAACAAAAACAAAAGTTATTGCTTAGCTTCAACAACACTAGTCTGTTTTTCCCCCCCTCCGGTCTCGGTCTAGACTTGGTCTTGATACCCTCTGGTCCTGGTAGTGTCTTGGTCTCGGTTTAGGCGGTCTTGACTACAAGTCTAACAAAGGGTAAAGTTAAGCTTTTTTTGATAATTATTGATCTAGAGAGTCCAGAGAATTGCCCTAGACTGGTTTGGTTCCGATCGGGCGAAAAACCAGGGACTAGTTCGCAAAAGTAGGTTTTGGACAAAATTCGACATAGCAGAAATGTTTTGCTGCCTAAATCGAAATATTCAGAGATGTACATCTTGTCCTGCTTGAGCCAAGGATCACAGTGATGTAAAAACCTCGAGTCTAAGTCAAACGGTGTATAAGTTACGTGCAATTTCTTACTTTTGGTTGCTGTAGCGCCACCTATGGGCCAATCAGGGTCATACTCTGATAGGTTCTCGTCTCCTGCACGATCAGTTTTACAAATCCTTACAATTACAACAGGGTTTCAGCACTTTGTGCTTGAACCCCTAAATATTAAAGTATTCATTTATATAAACCATTTATCCTTAAATCATATTTCTCTGCGCTGAAGAGCTGAGCCGAAGCCCGACTGATGATCATCTAAACACAGAAACTGGCAGCTTTACACCTCAGATGCTTAAGAGCTAAATCGTCTGTGTTGGTTCTTAAAATAAATCAATAAATAGAGGATGAAATGCAATGTCCCGCCGCTAGTGGCTCTTTTCTATTGCCTTTTTTTCCTATCAGATATTTTTCTAATCATCATTAATTAGGTGTCATTCAAAAGCTTAAAAACTCAATTCTGTGAAAACTGTTTTGAAATCGGACATTGCGATATCATAGAAATGGTGCTTTAATAACTTTCAGCGGTGAATACACAGTCAAACCAAAATATATTCAGACACCTTCACACATTATCTCTGGTATTAAAATGGTAATAAAATATGAGCAGAACTCAGAGTTATTAAATCAGTGGATATTTGACTGGTTTTGTCCGTCCTTCTGTTAGACTCTCACACATGAATTATGTTGAATATCTGTCAGCTGTTAAATTTAACTCCACAATTAGATAATACCAGTTTAGCTCAACCAGTGACCAAGCAATGCTTCATGTTGTTCAGTCTGTGTGTAAAAAGAGCATCAGCAATTACAGAAAACACACTTCAGCAAAACATGATCAGCTCAAAGTGTCGGAATAATATTTGCTCTCATATTTTAATAAATGTTACTGGTAGTCGCTGTATGAAGAAGTTTTGGGTATAATGTCACAGTTTACTTTATTTAGCTCTCCTCACTTACATAAATGAACTATAGTGTCCTGCACACACTAGTAGCAAAATATATAAAAAAAATTATATCTGGTCTCTGAATAATTTCCCCGCTATTAATAAATATCCTCTCCGGACTACTGTAGATTGGTCACAATTAAATTAAGTAGTAACAAAATGTGTTGCTTTAACTCGTTTGAATTAAGTACATTTAAAAAGCATCAAAAATCATTTTTCACAGTTGGTGATTGTTAATTGGCCCGTGTCCTACTTGTGTAAATCATCGAGCGCATTGTCATAATCCAGCAGAGTGATGTTTCTGGTGGTTTGCGCTCCGACAGACAGATGTTTCTGCATCTGGAGCATCAGTGACGCGCAGCTGGAGCAGAGCTGGGATAACACACACACTCGGAGCGCTGGGATAACACACACTCGGATCGTCTTCATCAGGATCCACTTCACAGATTCACCGCTGGAAAACAGAAGAATAAGAGGAAGACATGAATCAGACGGCTGGAGTGTCCAACCACTGCCACAGGCACTCATCCATCGACGTGAAGGTGAGGAAGAGTTCTCATCATCATCATCACCGTGTGCTAAAGAGACCAGCAAGACGTCGTGCAACTTCTGCTTAATAGTTATAGATTTGAACGTTTTTCGGAAAGGGGTTTGACAACAACTGTTCCCGAATTACATAAATAAACGTTTATATACCGGATAATGTCACCGGATTTTGTAACCTTGAACTCATTCTGTAATTCATAACAGCTAAATACTTACATTAATACTTTTATTCAGCAAGGACACATCCAAATTTAAGCCATTTATAATGTAAAAAAGATTTCTATGACAAATAATTGCTGTTCTTTTGAACTTTTTATTAATGAAACGATCCTGAAAAAATGTGTGTGTGTATATATATATATATAAAGAACAATTATTAATAACAAGCGCCAACAATATTTAAGCAAATCCTCATGTTAGAGTGATTTCTGAAGGATCATGTGACACTGAAGACTTTCAATTCATCAAAGAATCCCGAAATACAGAATTTATCATGGTTTCCACAAAGATATGAACTGTTTTCAACACTGATAATAATCATAAATGTTTTCTTGAGCAGCAAATCATCATATTAGAGTGATTTCTGAAGGATCATGTGACACTGAAGACTGGAGTAATGATGCTGAAAATGCAGCTTTGATCACAATTTTAATATATTAACAATTATTGTAAATTATTTCAATTTTTTTTCATTTAAAATAAAATGCAGTAATGGTGAGCAGAAGAGACTTTTTTCAAAACATTATAAACCTTACTGACAGAGAACTTGTGAGCGGTAGTGTATGATCACTATCTCTGCATGTTAGTTTGTCACCGTGTTTAGTTTGAAGATCAGCAGAAAGTAAAATAGCTGATGTACGTTAAAGCACTGGCAGATTAAAGGTTTATCTGATGAAGGTCAGGCTGGCCTCGAGGGACACGTCAGAGGACGTTCATTCAATCATTCATGAGACTCACTCAAACTTACTGAGTGCATCTAAATGTAGAGCATGAAGGAACCTGCAGGTGTGTGTGAGTGTGTGTGTGTTTGTACATGTATTTGCTGATGCTGTTTGAATTGAAAAATACACATTCATATCATAACTGTCCTCCACTGGTGTGTGTAAGAGATGTACTGAAATCTGAAGTGTTTCAACTCTGCATTAACACGGTCTGAGAAGAGCAGATCACACAGATCGTGTTTTTAAAAGCTCCAGTCATTAAGGTTTAAAGCTTTATGCTGAGGAACGTATCAGTCTGTATTACGTTACGTCTGAGTTGCTTGAGATTAAAGTAAAACTCACTAACTTTAATCTCCTGCTCACATTAAGCCTTAATGCCGGAAGAGACTGACACAAAATGAAATAAGAAAAACAATGAACGCTTAAATCTGTTTGTGCTGAGATTGTGTTGAAGGAGTACAGTAGTGGCCAAAAAGGGGATATTGGTTTTTAATGACCCTACAAGTTCAAATAAACCACCAAAATATGAACATTTAAATATATATATATATATAAAATATGTGGTAAATACTACAATCTGACATACATTATCTACAACATAATCCGTTATTAATATTCCATTGGTTCTGTTTTGTTTCTGCATGTGTTCATAATTTCGTTGTATGACAGTCTGGATAAAAATTATGTTGTTATGTTTTCATTGCGTTATCATCACAAATAAAACAATCGACTCCAAGCACAACTATGCAATATGCTGTATTTATTCTTTGTGTCTGTCCTAAAGGCTAAACACTGAACTTGACTTGTCTGGCCAACATTATGTTTACTTAAAGTCCCCCTGTGGTGAAAATCCAGCTTTTAATGTTGTTTATATGTCTATGTGGTGTTTTTAATATGCTTTAAGACAAACCATGTGTAAGTTCATAAGTCGACAGCATTGCTGAGTATTTTCTGCTTAAAACTGCAGTGAACCAAAGACAGCCTCAAAAACACGGTTTGAAATCGCTGGTGTTTCTGACGTCACAAACGACCTTGTAACCAATCAGATCAACGTGTGATCGTCAACCAGTGGATCTCTGAGCTGAGGGAGTGAGTGGAGGCGGGGCTCATTTGCACATTCATAGAACCGCGCATACTAAATGAGGCGAGGGTGTCGATTTACATTCAAGATATTTTAAGGCATGAAGGAAAAAACGTTGAAATATGTAATTTTGGTGATCAAAGATGAGTTTTAAGGGATAAAATGATTGACTTTAATTAGAATATAGAATATGACTTTAATCATAGAATATAGAATCACATGTAATTAACTTCTGTCCAGTTTAACACGTTAAAATATTTAACGCAATTAACGCAGCATCCGTTTTTTCCGTCATCCTTTGGCTAGCATTACAATATATGATCACACTCTTATTCATGCAAATGCTTTTAAACCATTCAAGTGTGTCAAGACGTGTGAATGTCCTGTCTGTGAGACACGTAGCTTACGCAACGCACAGAAAGACGCGCGCCAGAATCGAGTTCTCTTTCTCGCTTGAACGAACACCATTAATAGACACCAAAATGTCCCTTTCGTTGAGTATCAGCATAAGAGCAGTCTTAAATGAGTTAAATAAAGTCTTAAATGAACGTGAGAGAACGAGACGGGCGTGAGATCATGTGCAGCGGCGGCGGCTCTTAAAGGGACAGCAACCAATAAAGCTTTCTGTCAGTGAAGTTCATCAAAGAACAAAGGGAACTGAGAAAATTACTCACTGCTCTTGACTAAAGAACTGTGGTAGCTTTAATAAGGATTCATCTATATTTAATTAGGTGTTCAAGCACGAAGTGAAAACCTAAAACGCATCGTTCAGCCCAACAGAGGTGGAAAGTAACGAATTACATTTACTCGCGTTACGTAATTGAGTAGTTTTTTTGTGTACTTCTACTTTTTTAAGTAGTTTTTAAAATCTGTACTTTTACTTTTACTTAAGTACGTTTTCTTTGAAGTATTGTACTTCGCTACATTTTAAATCATGTCCGTTACTGAGTAAAAAATAATAATACAAGAAGAAAAGAAAAGACAAGAAGAAAAGAAAAGAAAAAAACACTTCGGAAACTACTGCATTGATTGAAGGGCGGGAGAACAAACGCGCAAAAAAAGGTGACGCAGACCCAGCTGAAGCTGAAGCCGAAGCGCCAAGCGAATTATGGCCAGTATGAAAATACTTTGTAGAAAAAAAGCGTGGTTGTCCTCGAGGATAGATATCCAATTTGCAAAAAATGTGGACGTAAAGTGGCTGCAAAAGGAGGATATAGGACACCATCCCTCCTGCAGAAGCCTGCGTTGGTGATGCAGAGGGAACCCCGGAATCCAGTCATGAAAATGAAATTTACATAACGCAGATGTCACGTAAAACACGCAAAATAATGGATGGATGAATACATGGAAAGTAGAACTGTGCAATAAATCCAATCGCGACATGGTCTGTGAATATTTAAGCTAAGCACAAAAATACTGCATGTAAATATAACTCTATTTGTTCTGCTGAGCTGCGCTGCTTTGCCTACTAACAACATACTCAAGTACGCGTGACATTCAGAGTCTCACAAACAATTTGAGGATATGAATACATGAACATTTCCAGAGCTGCTCTGAGAGAACGCCTAATGAGCATTTTCATAATTTTATTTGAGATAAACCATTGTCAAATACACTTTGAAACACTTTTTTACACTTTTGGTCTTCACTACAACCCGTCAAAATAAAAGTTTGGTTTATAGGAGAAATTAGGACAGAAATATTACTATTATAGGCATAGGCTACAATAGAATGTAGCCTACTTCTCTAAATAATAATAATAACAACAATAATAATACATTTTATTTAAACATTATTTAAAGGAAAATATTTTTTGTCCATGGTTTAATTTAGTAAATCTGTTTTTGCAGCGCTTCCCCAAAAAATGAAAGGACACAATTTTAAATTTACAATTGATTACAACCGTTTTTGATAATATATTTGGATTAAATCATAAAAAGAAACATTAATTTTCTGAATAAAATACATTTCATAGGACAATATTTTTCTTAAACATTTTAATAAATTATTAATATTAAAAATAAGTTGTTAATCTAATTCATTATCAATTATCAAATTTAATTGATTAGACATGTTTTATTGAAATTTTATTGAAGTTTGTTATAATAAAAGCATTTGTTCATCCAAAAAAAAATCCTGTTTTCATTAATTTAACTGTCATTTTAACTGATGATAATAATAATAATACCCATAATTTAACAATACAGTTTATTTATTTAATAATTGATTAATACTGTAAACCGTGATATTTTCTGAGACGTTATCATACTGTGAAAATCTCATACCATTACAAGCCTACACGGGAGAGTCCCCCACCCCCGCTGTTAAAAAAGTTACTCAGTAACTATTACTCTGAGTAAATTATAAATGAGCTACTTTTTACTTTTAATTGAGCAGATTTTTAGACCGGTACTTTTACTTGTACTTAAGTAAAATTTAATTGAAGAAGTAGTACTTTTACTTGAGTAGAATATTTTATTACTCTTTCCACCTCTGCAGCCCAAACCATAAGGCCTAGAGACTTGAAACCTGGCCAGGTGCTAGGGCCTCAGTTTGGGGAGAACCTATCAGAGTATGACCCCGATTGGCCCATAGGTGGCGCTACAGCAACCAAAAGTACTAAATTGCTCATAACTCCTAGACCGTTTGACCTAGATTTGCACACCACTGTGTTCCTTGGCTCAAGACGGACAAGATGTATATCTCGGATTCTCGATTTGAGCAAAAAAAAAATTTTTATGGCCAATTTTGTCCAAAACCTACTTTTGCAAACTAGTCCCTGGTTTTTTGCCTGATCGGAACCAGACCAGTCTAGGACAATTCTCTGGACTCTCTAGATCAATAATTATCAAAAAAAAGTTGCACTTTGCCCTTTGGTTCACTGTAACAGGGTCATTTAGAAAAGGGGGCGTGTCAAAATACACTCAAAAGCCTATAAATCATAAATAAAAACTCAGAACTTCACAAAAATTGATGAGCACATGTGTCATAACATGGTGAAGAAGCATGCAGAGTTTCGTGGAGATCGGACCATAGGTGGCGCTATAACTGTCAAAAAGGTCCCCTATTATTAGGTGTTGTTTTCAAGTGCTGAAAACATATTGTAATTGCTATTTGAAAAAAAAAAAAAACCTAAAACGCATCGTGCAGCCCAAACCATAAGGGCTAGAGACTTGAAACCTGGCCAGGTGCTAGGGCCTCAGTTTGGGGAGAACCTATCAGAGTATGACCCAATTGGCCCATAGGTGGCGCTACAGCAACCAAAAGTACTAAGTTGCCCATAACTCCTCGACCGTTTGACCTAGTTTCATGGAGATCGGACCATAGTTGGCGCTATAACTGTCAAAAAGCTTTAAAACCATATATTTCCTATGGTAAATTGCCTGTATTGCCTGTAAATGCTGATCTCTTAAATGAATGCTCAGATCTTCTTTAAAAAAGGTCAAGAACATGTCTAATATCACTCTGAACAGCATTGAAAAATTTCAGACAAATCGGACAAAATTTGCCTCTATAATTAATTGTAATAATTGCAGTAAACATTTCTTTTTTCCATCACATAGTTCAAATATCTGTATCTACAACGGAATGTGTGTGTGTAGTCCTAGGTTTCTGAATAAATGCAAAGTAATCTGATTAATAGTTTACAAACACATTATGTGAAATGCTTATAGACCATTAAAGTATATTTTCATAATGACACATCCCAATAGCATTGAAAACCACAACAACAACATTTGTCTTTATTTGTGTGTGTGTGTATGTGTGCTAGCATGCTAGAATCATATTACATCATAGGCTACTAGAATGTGTTCAATTGTGGTAAATCATGCAAGAACAGGGTAAACCACGGTGAATCATACTAGAACTTGGTATATCATAGTAAACTATGGTAAATCACACTGTAACATAGTAAATCATGAACAATCACACTGAAATGTGGTATATCATGGTAAATCATGCTAAAACATGGTCTATTCCATCTATGATGTCAATAGTTAAATGCTTGCTACATAAAACTTAATGTCTTTTGATGCTTTTGTGCTTAACGGCCTTAAAGGCCTTAACTGCTTGAACACCGCTAAATGCTGCTAGCAGCTTTAATTTATAATTGAATTCAACTTCAGTATATTTCACAGGGCACAGGTAAATAGGACATTTATTATGGGTTTATGTAAGGATTGTTTTAAGTTCACTTAAATTATTATTATTATTTTTTTAAGTATAATAAATGTTAAAATAAAAAATAAAAAATGTATAGCTTTTAATAACACTGTTGAATGGCTATTATAAATGTTTTCAAATGTGTCATTTTCATGGACATTAGTATCAGTGATACTGGCCTTCATTCATTAAAAGATGCCATTAAACAAATATTTAAAATATACTGTCTTTATGTTGTTTCTATATTAATTTGGAGATTAAATGTGAAATTATTACATTATAAAATATATTAAAAACCTATAAAAACGTAAGTGTTTTTAATCAAGATCAATCACAGAAAAAATGTGTGATTATTCTTGTTAATCAGCACTAATATACACATATATATATATATATATATATATAACCCTAACCCTACATACACAAACACACACACAAGTTATATAACACAACAAATGATGACACAATCATCAGTACTCATTCTCAAATGTCTTAACATGGTCCTAGTGCCCTAAATCCTACAACTGAGAGTAAGTCTGCTTCCAGATAAAGTTACATTTGTGTTAGTTTATCAGACTAACATTTGTGTAAGTGTAAGTGTACATTTGTGTAAGTTTATCAGACTATTTCAAAGTTTGACTCATTCTGACAGAATCCAAGACAGAGACAAAACTGTACAGGGTTGTCATTTCAATAAACAAATAGTGTTCATATGCAATAAAAATAGAACAAAGTCAATTAGATTCAGTCGAAAACACACACACACACACACACACACACACACACACACACACATTACTGGAACAGTGGGGCTTTCAAGTGAAACGCTCTCACAGTTTCAGTAAATAATACTGTATATTTGGTGCAGCTTTTACTTGATTAGTTTTTATAAATTAAAGCCACCATTAGTCAAGAAACAATGAGATTGCAGATACAGAAGTGCATCTTTCATTTAAAACTGAAGACACAAGCACTTAACTAAACCACAATAAATAAAGGGCACTGAGTCTCGCCAAGACCAAAAACGCACTTGAAAACACAATAAACGAGACATGCTTGATTCAAGGGCCGATTAATGTAGCACAACAATCAATATTCAACAAAATGACCAAAGTGCATCATGGAATTAAAAATTAGATATTCATGTGACATCAAATTAGTGAATACATCTACAAACATTTCATTTTTTAATTATGTCTGCAAAAGTAACATCCAGGAAAATGGACATCTTTACCATTTATTTAAATACTATTCAAAAAAATGTTCTAAGCATGTTGCGTAGT
Organism: Rhinichthys osculus; assembly: GCA_029959095.1. Taxonomy (NCBI): domain Eukaryota; kingdom Metazoa; phylum Chordata; class Actinopteri; order Cypriniformes; family Leuciscidae; genus Rhinichthys; species Rhinichthys osculus. The sequence goes on along the minus strand of JARWKJ010000008.1, from coordinate 3,267,028 downwards.
TGTGCTTTGAGTTGATTGTTTTATTTGTGATGATAACGCAATAAACATGCCGACATCATTTTTGGCCAGGCTGTCGTACAATTTGTATTATTTTTATTTTAAATTAAGAACACAAGAGATAACCAACAGAATATTAATAACTGATTATGTCAATGTATGCTTTTTCCTGTGAGCTTTTAGTATATGCATTTTTTGGCATAGTAAAATAAAACCTGTAGCTGTATTATATTAGTATTTGTCAATATTTTCAATCATTATGTAGCATTTTGGTGATTCTTCTAATTAACAGGTTTTCTGAAGACATTCAAGTGAAGAAATTTTAAGGAATAAACTGAACAGAACAAAATGACATACAGTAAGATGAAAAAAATGATTAAAATAAAACAATAAATATCTGCCAATGGGCTTAGTATTTTTTTTTTTACTTAATTCAAAGGAAAAAGTGTTTTGAAACCTCATTGAAACGCCTCATTTTAAGCACAAACTTGAGTCCAAAAACAAGACTACACTTTTTGCATCTCAAGTAAATGTATTTTGATTTTAGGATGTTCAGATATTTGTCTGGGAAAACTACAAAACTAAAGTATCTTATGCAGTGCATGCAACATTTAATGCCACTTTATGAATTTAAGGCATTCTGATCTGATTTAATGCCTTAATTTGCAAAAGGGAGAATTGAGACTTTTTTTTTTAAAGACCCGCAGAAACTAATTACAGTGGATCTTGAATAAGCTGTAAACTCGACAAATAATTCTGATCAATATAGCTATATATCAGTCTTATTCAGACTTCTTGTTACTGGAAAACAGGCGTAGTCTGGTTATGATTATTAATGTGTTTACATAAAGCTTACTAGTGACTCACTCACGTTCTGATTAAAGATTAATGTATTATTTCAACTCTTATCTAATAATGTTGAATGTCTCTCCTCCACTTTCTCTCTGTAGGATGTGGGAACTATTTCCTCTGAAATGAACTGGAAGGGTGTGGGAATCTCACTTCTGGTCATTGCGTTTGTGCTGTCGTTGATCGGTCTGTCCATCTTTCTGCTGTCTACAGGTCTGTGTGTTTCCAGTGCCAATAAACATTCATTCCCATAGAGGTCAAGTACCAAATGTCTGGCTTTGAGTCAGTTTTTCATGCCTAATTTCATTAGCTTGAAAATTAAAAAAAAAAGTAATCAGTGTTATATCACATGGCTGTTGAATGCTTGATTCTGATTGGTTTATGAACGGTCTTAGACCGTGTAATTATTTTCCAGTAAACGCGTAGCTAAAGTAGTTCCAGGCAGGTTTTGACCGCATTACACTTCCATGTATCACTTCGCCAAATTATTTCAGGTATTTATTGGTTCTTACAACCTACATACGATCCCACAAAGACACTGACCAAGCACAACAATGCTTAAAATAATGAAAGAAATTAGTCCTACAACCGGACAAATGTCTGACAAATTGACTACAAAAAAAAAGATGTTCTTCCTCAGGATTTTTGTCTTGTTTTACAGTATATCTAAATATATTTAAAATTTCTTATATATTAATTTTTCTTTTCTGAAAAATTAATCAAAATGAAGTGAGTTTATGCTTAAAACAAGAAGAAAAACATCTGCCTGGCGGGCCAAAAAAATAAATGTAATTCAAAAGGAAAACAAGATAATTTTTCTTATTCCACGGATATTTTGCTTCTTAAGTAAATGCATCTTAATTTAAGAATGTTAAGATATTTGCACACACACACGTTTACTTAGCTATCTAAATGGGGACATTCCATAGATGTAATGATTTTTATACTGTATAAACTGTATATTCTGTCCCCTTACACTAGCCATTTCACACACACACACACACACACACACACACACACACACACACACACACACACACACACACACACACACACACACACACACACCCTAAACCTACCCATCACACTCTATCTGCATTACTTTATTTTTATACCAGATTTACGAAGGTTTTGGTCACTTCTGGGTACAAATTTGTACCCAAAATATAGTTAAGTAGGTACACACACAAACATAAGCACGCACACACACACACACACACACACGGCGAACACATTCCACTATCTTGAACATGCTCATGTGTATGGACCAATCTGACTGTACACGTGTGTGTGTGACATCGGCCATGTCCTCATAATTCAAAATGTCCTCATAGTGTGGTGTGTATTCATATGAAATGTCCTCGTAAATCACAAACACGCGCACACACACACACGCACACACACACGTTTACTTAGCTATCTAAATGGGGACATTCCATAGATGTATTGATTTTTATACTGTATAAACTGTATATTCTGTCCCCTTACACTAACCCTAGCCGTTTCACACACACACACACAACCCCTAAACCTACCCATCACACACTATCTGCATTACTTTATTTTTATACCAGATTTACGAAGGTTTTGGTCACTTCTGGGTACAAATTTGTCCCCAAAATATAGTTAAGTAGGTACACACACACGCACACACACACACACACACGCTCGCACGCACGCACCCGCACACACACACACACACACACACACACACACACACACACACACACACAATCCCTAAACCTACCCATCACACACTATCTGCATTACTTTATTTTTATACCAGATTTACGAAGGTTTTGGTCACTTCTGGGTACAAATTTGTCCCCAAAAGTAGGTACACACACACACACACACACACACACACACACACGGACACACGGACGCACGCACGCACGAAACGCACGCACACACACACACACACACACACACACACACACGGCGAACACATTCCACTATCTTGAACATGCTCATGTTAGTGTGTGTGTTTGTGTTAATGGTCTCAGGTGATGCTCACCACACTATGGGATCCTGCCTGACCCTGGATGACCTTTTCTCCAGCGAGCTGCAGGATCAGGATCTCGAAGCTCAGTGGGTTTCTGGTGAGAAAGATCACATTCTCACTCTCCGTCTACGTTCTGCAGCGGCAGCTGTGTGTGTTGGACTAAACAAGACCTATCAAATAGACACACACGGCTGTAAATACATATGTAGGCTCTTTAAATGAGACCTATTATCCCCTTGATTTAGTGTTTGGGCTGTACTAACAGGTTTTCATGCTTGAATGTTCAAAAATCACATTATTTTCCCCATATTCTCCATTGTTGCGGCTCCTCTCTTCCCAGTCTGTCAGTAACGCTCTGTTTAGTTCCTGTCTCTATGAAGCCCCTCCTTCTGAAAAGCACACTGTGCTCTGATTGGTCGGCTGGATCAGTGTGTTGTGATTGGTCAAGCGCTTTGAGTGTGTTTGGGAAATGTCTCGCCCCTTACCATAACCACCAGTTTAACACACTACTAACTCACTCAACCAGGCCCCGCCCCTTTATTCTGCGTATTAATTATTTAAAATCCCCCTGTGGTGAATATCCAGTTTTTAATGTAGTTTATATGTCTATGTGGTGTTTTTAATGTGCTTTAAGACAAACCATGTGTAAGTTCATAAGTCGACAGCATTGCTGAGTATTTTCTGCTTAAAACTGCAGTGAACCAAAGACAGTCTCAAAAACACGGTTTGAAATCGCTGGTGTTTCTGACGTCACAAACGACCTTGTAACCAATCAGATCAACGTGTGATCGTCAACCAGTGGATCTCTGAGCTGAGTGAGTGAGTGGAGGCGGGGCTAATTTGCATATTCATAGAACCCCGTATACTAAATGAGGCAAGGGTGTCGAGTTACATTGAAGATATTTTAAGAAATAAAGACTTTTTTTTCAAGGAAAAAACATTGAAATATGTAACTTTGGTGATCAAAGATGAGTTTTACGGGCTAAAATGATTGACTACAGGGGGACTTTAAATGAGGAATATTGTGACGTGTTCGTTCCCGGAGAAAAACTCAAGACTACAATGGAGGCGTTTCAGGGAGTTCAGAAACAGAGACACTGATATAGAGAATAACTCCCGATGGAGGGACTTTCAGAGCTTTTTCATGCTCAAACAGCAACATTACACACTAAAGAAAGATAAACATGAATAAAAGCATAATAGGAACCCTTTAAAAGAATCAACTCTTGAATCTTAATAGTGCCACGCTGCTGTTTACAGTCAGTATGTTCTGTATATGTTTGTGTGAATCTGTTTCTCCTTCAGCTTATCGGCTCGTCTACAGGGACAGAGACGGAGATCTGAAGATGCTGAACATGGAGAGCAATCAGACCGAGGTTATGATGAAAAACAGCACATTTGTGAGTAATGTTATACAGTGGAAACAAATACTTCAAATGAGAAAAAATCAATCAGCTTTTAAAACGGGCACAAGTGCAGAAAACATCTTTATAATCCCACAAACTAAAGTAGTCAAGCGTGCAGCCATCTTTAGAATTTGATATATTTCTATAGCATCGCTGTCGAAAAATAAATATCTGGTGAAGTGGATTTACTTATTGTAAAGTTAACGAAAGTTATCATTGAGCATTGTAATGTTTGCAGCGGATGTCTTAGAAATGTCCGTAGACCTGGAAGATTCTTAGTTTCTACAACAACTATTCACAATATTAATTTTTTGGTAACACTTTACTTGAAGGGGTGTTCATAAGACTGACATGACACCTTCATAATCATGACATGACACATGTCAAGAATAAGGAGGTTTTATGCATGTTTATGACAACTGTCATTAAGTGTCATTAGCTCAATTATGACATTTTTAATGCAGATATGACATTGTTTGAGATGTCTTTGTTATGACACCTTGACATAAACCAATACATCATAACCTGTCAGTGTCTTTGTCATGACAACTTGACATTACTAAGACAACACAACCTGTCATAAACATGACATAGCAGATTAATTATTAAACTTAAGAAACCACTTAGCTTTATGGGTTAACATTACATTAAACTGTCATGTGGTTGGTTTTGACATTGGCTGTCATAAGGCCTTTATAACTGTGTCATGAATATTTTTCTTGACCTCAACTACATTGGTACAAATTGAATTTGTCATTAAACAGTTATAATGGCTTCATGACAGCCAATGTCAAAACCAACCACCTGACAGTTTAATGTAATGTTAACCCATAAAGCTGAGTGGTTTCTTAAGGTTGATAATTAATCTGCTATGTCATGTTTATGACATATTTATGACAGGTTGTGTTTTCTTAGTAATGTCAAGTTGTCATGACAAAGACATCTCAAACAATGTCATATTTGCATTAAAAATGTCATAATTGAGTGAATGACACTTAAAGACAGTTGTCATAAACATGCATAAAACCTCCTTCATATTCATGACATGTGTCATGATTATAAAGGTGTCATGTCAGTCTTATGCACACCCCTTCAAGTAAAGTGTTACCAATTTTTTTTAACAATTAATTGTTAAACTCACACTATCGCATAATAATATTGATTGTTGAAGGATACCCTTCTAACATTTGATTGGTTGCCTGCAGCATCACTGTCCTGAATAATGAATGATCACTCCTAACGAGAGTTTTTCACACAGGCAGTGTTCAAGGCCTCCAAGCTTTCCGTGTCACCAGACCTCAACTACGTGTTACTGGCGTATGATGTCAGAAAGGTCAGAGGTCACAATGATTCTCAGGAGCTTTTCTTTACAAAAGGGCCAAAAATAAATATATAAAATAACAGGTCAAATCAAGCAAAACATCTTAATGAATTATAGTCATGCACTGCAAACAATGATGTTCTTCCTCAGTGTTTCTGGCTTGTTTTCCAGCACAAACATCAAAACATTCTTAAATCAAGATATATTTACTTGAGAAGGAAAATGGCTGAAGATATTAAGTGAAAAAATGATCAGAATCAAGTGAGTTTTTGTTTAAAACAAGTACAAATATCTGCCAATGGGGTCAGAAGAAAAATAAACTTAAAACAAGATTATTGTTCTGACCCAATTTGCACATATTTTACTTTGTTAAAGCATTTTTATATAATGCATTATAAATGTATTTAATGCATTTATTGTGGCTTTTAATTCACCTTATAATGAATTGTCTGATTTAATGAATAATTTTAACCACAGTTATAATACATTATAATGCTTTCAGATGTAGGAATCTTCAAATATTATAATGCATGTTAGCTTTACATGTTTATGAACAGATTTAATGCATTATACATAAAGTGTTAAGGATATTTGTTCTTGTTTAATCGAAACTCACTTCATTTTGACACATTTTTCAGAAAACAAGACTTAATATCTTCATTTTGCATTTTATCATTTTTTGCAGTGTGTTCAGTATAGACATGAATGTTTTGTGTAGCATATTTTTTTGGACTTATTCCATTTTGTCTTGTGTTTTTTTAGGTGTATCGATACTCCTACCTGGCATCTTACTTGATCTACAACTTACAAACACGGTATTTCTATTGTGTAAAACGCTTTAAAAATGAAGCTGACTTGACTATACAGACACATAATGTGCATAAGAGAACGGGTATGCACTTTAAAAATGAGGTTGTTTTAACCCAAATTTGGGTAAAATATGGACAAACCCAACCATTGGGTTAAAAATTTAATTAAAAGATTTAACCCAACAGCTGGGTTTGTCTACATTTTACCTATATTTGGATTGAAACAACCCAGCATTTTTTAGAGTGTGTGTGCGAATGTTATGTGATGTTTAGTTTGTGTGTGTGTGTGTGTGTGTGTGTGTGTGTGTGTGTGTGTGTGTGTGTGTGTGTGTGTGTGTGTGTGTGTGTGTGTGTGTGTGTGTGTGTGTGTGTGTGCAGGGAAGTGCATGAACTGAATCCTGCGGAGGTCTCTGATTGTGTTCTACAGTTTGCATCATGGGGGAATCACGGCCAACAACTGGTGAGTAAAACACACAAACACACAACAACTGGTGAGTAAAACACACACACACACACACACACACAACAACTGGTGAGTAAAACACACAGACACACAACAACTGGTGAGTAAAACACACAGACACACAACAACTGGTGAGTAAAACACACAGACACACAACAACTGGTGAGTAAAACACACACACACACACACACACAACAACTGGTGAGTAAAACACACAGACACACAACAACTGGTGAGTAAAACACACAGACACACAACAACTGGTGAGTAAAACACACACACACACACACACACACACACAACAACTGGTGAGTAAAACACACAGACACACAACAACTGGTGAGTAAAACACACACACACACACACACACACACACACACAACAACTGGTGAGTAAAACACACAGACACACAACAACTGGTGAGTAAAACACACAGACACATAACAACTGGTGAGTAAAACACACACACACACACACACACACACACACACACACACACACACACACACACACACACACAACAACAACTGGTGAGTAAAACACACAGACACACAACAACTGGTGAGTAAAACACATACACACACACACAACAACTGGTGAGTAAAACACATACACACACACACACAACAACAGGTGAGTAAAACACACAGACACACAACAACTGGTGAGTAAAACACACACACACACACACACACACACACACACACAACAACTGGTGAGTAAAACACACAGACACACAACAACTGGTGAGTAAAACACACACACACACACACAACAACTGGTGAGTAAAACACACAGACACACAACAACTGATGAGTAAAACACACAGACACACAACAACTAGAGTAAAACACACAGACACACAACAACTGGTGAGTAAAACACACAGACACACAACAACTGGTGAGTAAAACACACACACACACACACACACACACACACACAACAACTGGTGAGTAAAACACACAGACACACAACAACTGGTGAGTAAAACACACAGACACACAACAACTGGTGAGTAAAACACACACACACACACACACACAACAACTGGTGAGTAAAACACACAGACACACAACAACTAGAGTAAAACACACAGACACACAACAACTGGTGAGTTAAACACACAGACACACAACAACTGGTGAGTAAAACACACAGACACACAACAACTAGAGTAAAACACACAGACACACAACAACTGGTGAGTTAAACACACAGACACACAACAACTGGTGAGTAAAACACACAGACACACAACAACTAGAGTAAAACACACAGACACACAACAACTAGAGTAAAACACACAGACACACAACATCACACCACAGCACTATCAACGGCTGATTTATCCTAGTGGTGTGGTTTACGAAACTGGAATATAAACACCAGGAAAACCATTATTCACAAGTTTTTGTGTGTCTGTGTTACACTACAACCCTGTTGAAAAGTGCTGGTTGTCTACCAGGCGTATCTTCTATGGTGAAGCGACTTCATCAGAAACACCATGCTGGTTATGTTAGCTATGTTGGTCCACTGACTCGCCCAGCACAAAACAAGCACTAAACCAGCATTGCGAATTTATAAGCTGATGTGAAACAGATCAAACTGAAAGAGCCTTAATTGGCCATATATATATATATATATATATATATAGTATATATATATAGTGCAGTGCACCGAGCACACATGAAAATTTTATATGTGCAGGAGAGATATAAAAAATTGAAAATATCATGTCAAAAGTAGCTGCAGTCTTGTAAGAAGCAACGGTAAAGATGGAATATGTATTTAGGCTACATCAGCCATTGAAGTCAGTGACAATATTTATAATTATAAGAAATGAAAACTAAATCTGGGACTCAACCTGTCGATTCTGAGAGCTGGGAACCGGGAGTTATGGGGGAAAAAATTCGGCATCTTTAAAATCGATGGAGCCAAATGCTATGTAAAATGATTCATAACACACTGATCTACTGGACAAACACGTGGAAAAGGCTTGAAACACACAATGCGTTGAAAATTACTAGCCCTATATGTGTGATTTGGGTTTCATAAACCCTTAAACATTCATCTAAACGGGTATAATATTAGTTATAAATTAAAAGTTAGACCAAACAAAACCACTTATCAACCAAAGTTTACAGTTAACATTTATACATATATAACATTTATATCTTGCAGCCTATAGTCAAGATGATGACTTTTACATTGAAAATAATCTGGAATAACAATTTCAACACATTAAGAAAACTAAATGAATGTTTAATTTTAGAACTCCCTGAAACGCCTCCATTGTAGTCTTGAGTTTCTTCCGGGAACGAACACGTCACAATATTCCTCATTTAAATAATAAATATGCAGAATAAAGGGGCGGGGCCTGGTTGAGTGAGTTAGTAGTGTGTTAAACTGGCGGTTATGGAAAGGGGCGGGACATTTCCCAAACACACTCAAAGCGATTGACCAATCATAACACACTGATCCAGCCGACCAATCAGAGCACAGTGTGCTTTTCAGAAGGAGGGGCTTCATAGAGACAGGAACTAAAGAGAGCGTTACTGACAGACTGGGAAGAGAGGAGCCGCAACAATGGAGAATATGAGGGAAATAATCAACATTCAAACATGAAAACCTGTTCTAGTAGAGAACTAGACTTTAATGGCAAGCTGTTTTAGCTTAAATTGTACCCAGCCTTACTCGTCGTAATTACATTTTTACAAGTAAGAATTCAACTAGAAAAAGTTCGTCGAGACAAACTTTAAGTTGGCTTGTGAAAGTTTGGACCGCAAAGTTTGAAGAAGTATAAATTAGTTTGAAGTTTAAATTAGTTTAAACTAAGTTAAACTATAAACTACTTTAAACTAATTTAAACTTCAAACTAATTTAAACTTTAAAGTTTAAAGTAGTTTAAATTAATTTAAAGTTTAAATTAGTTTGAATTTTAAAGTAGTTTGAAGTTTAAATTAGTTTGAAAGTTAAAGTAGTTTAAAGTTTAAATAAGTTTGAATTTTAAAGTAGTTTGAAGTTTAAATTAGTTTAAAGTAGTTTAAAGTAGTTTAAAGTAGTTTAAAGTTTTAAATAGTTTAAAGTTCAAAGTTTCAAGTATAGTTTCAAGTAATTAAATGTTGCTAGGGTGTTTCTAGTGGGTTGCTAAGGTGTTGTGGGTGGTTGCTAGGTGGTTTCTAAGGTATTTTGAGTGGTTGCTAGGGTGTTCTGGGTGGTTGCTAGGGTGTTCTAGGGTATTTTAGGTGGTTGCTAGGGTGTTGCTAGGGTGTTTTAAGGCATTTTGGGTGGTTGCTAGGGTGTTGTTAGGGTGTTCTAAGGTATTTTGGGTGGTTTCTATGGTGTTGCTAGGGTATTCTAAGGTATTTTG